>CAJNIZ010045227.1:75979-157178 GCA_905231905.1 Symbiodinium pilosum | reverse complement strand
CCAAACATAGTAGTTTCCATTTTCTTTTCCATTACCCCAATATAACCCCAATATAATCCCAATCATAATAAACGCCCAATCTGCTTTCAAGATGTTGAGATCTTCACCTCGTGCGAGAACAGGGACGGTTCCAAAAATTAGGAAGCCCTTTTTGTGTTGAGGGTGAAGTCCAATAACAACTTTCCAGAAGTTGGGGCCAAAATTTGCCGGGACCTTTCCATTTTGAGAAAAATTCTACATCCCATGAGGACGCGAAGGTCACGGCGCACCTGCTCCCTAAACCGTAAACCCTTAACCCAAGCCCTCAGCCCTGAGCCCTGGACCAAAACCTTAAACCGTAGACCCAAGCCCTGAGCCTCAAACCTCAAACCCTAGGTCCTAAACCCAAATCCTAAGGTCCTGAGCCCTAAGCCCTGTCCTTTAAGGTAGGCAGCCCGAGGCGCGTAGCTGCAGTATGCATAGGGGTTATAAAGGGGTATCCAGGAATGTGTAAGGGATAATTTTTGCTGAAGAGATATTTTCCAATTTGTGAGGGGATCTTCAAGCCCAGGCTGCCTGGACCAAGGATAGGAGGCCTCTTACCTGTAATCCCTGGGATGACAAAGCTTCAGAAGCGCCAGGCGGAGGTGGGACTAAATGACAACAGTGTGGAGGCAAGATTAGGCCCTAAACCCTAAACCATCCTCCTAAGCCTAGGAACAGTAAAGCCCCACAGGGCCACTTCAGACACATACGTATTCCATCCACTTGTAGGATCAGGGGACGTAGTAAGCAGGCCAAACCCTAGGTATCCCCATTTACTAATGACTAAAAACCCTGAATCCTAAATCGTACAACCCAGCAGATCGAGACAGAGTCACGCCGAGCCCTGCTCAACTGCTCAACGTCCCCAGACATCGTTACCCCCTACTTGGACGCTCTTTTGACCTCCTATCCCTAGTAACCCTATGTTAGGCCCAAGAGCCCAGAATACGAAGTAGAAAGTATACCCTTGTTTGAAACTGCGGTCCGCTGCGGCCGACAGTAACGCTGGATGCCTCGCTTGGATATCTGAGAGAGATATGATGCATGGTCCTTTTGTGAATTCGTTTTATGTGGGCATTTTTCGGTGGGCATTGTGCGGCTTGTCGAAATACTCTCTGAAGAGCTGCGCTCTCAACCACAAATGCCCAACCCAGACCCATTTTGGGGAAGCATAGAATGCTCACTCAGGGCTAGGCTTCCTGGGCCTGTAGAACGCATGGGTTTAGGGGTTTAGGCTTTAGGGTTAAGCGGCATGATTAGACTGAGAATCAGTTGGAGGTCTGAGGTTTATGCCTTGAGATGTGAGAGATACTTTCCTCACGTCCCATAGGTCCATAGGCTGACCGTACTACTTACTCCCTTACTTACTTGATTATTTGCTTGCTTGCTTGCTTACCTAGTTACTTATGTACGTACTTACTTGCTTGCTTGCTTGCTTACTTACTTACTTGCTTACTTACGTACTTACTTACTTAGTCTACATAGTAATGTGTTTATGGTGCCTATACAAAGGGTTATTGGGGATAGTAGTTAAACTTAGTAAGTCAAAAGAGCCTCCAAGTAGGGTCAAGGGATTCTCCACAAGGTCTACTTGGAAGACATCCGAACGTGAAGCATGCATCGTTCCTTCTGCGCGTCTTGCTACATGATGGTTTCCACAAATCGCGGTCCCAAACATAGACCGTAGAGTGCAAAAATCTTTTGTCATATGGACTCCCAGAAGCAGACCCCTAATGTTTAGAAACTCTGGTCCCCATATGCCACCACATACCCCCCAGTTCCCTTATGACTTGTCATCTTCTTTTATTGGGAAATATCCTGAAAGCCCAATCGGTCCCTATATGACCTAAATCAACGACAACATCCAGATCCCCACAGCAGGAACTGCAAGTGCTAGGTACATGAAAGCCCAGCTTCATTTCCAGTAGTCCCCCGAAGCCCTAAAGCCTAGTCTGAAACACAGCCACCAGGCTTAGACTTCGTCCGCCTCAAGATGATTTCGTAACCAACCAATGAGAAATTCAGGTTCAGGTTTGCGGGGTCAGGTTTAGGGTTCGGGCATCTTAGGGGTTAGTAGTAGGTGTTACCGCTTCAGGTTTGGGGTTTTGAAGCTTCGGAGGTTGCAACTACTGAGGGGATGTTGGGATCCGGGAAGCGTCCCTGACTACACACCAAGAACCCCTAAACCCTAAATCCTAATCCCCGAACCCTGAACTGGTAGAGCACTTTTGACATGCTGGACTACACTGACACCTGTGTGGGATTTTTGGGACACTCATATCGAAGTTTTGCTATCTTGGGTATGAACATGAGGCTTCCGACGGCTTCCAGCGGATTGAGGTTAAGGATGTAGGAAATTTAGGGGCTTAGGGATTTAGGGGCTCCGGGCTGGGGATTAATGATTAGGGTGTACTACAGCGGCCAAAATGGCTCCAGTACTAAACCCTAAACCCTGAACCCTAAAGGTTACCCCAGAGCAGCACTACTTATCACCTCCCCCACCCGTCCCACAATACTTTTTCCCCCACTATATAACTTGTACTACCTTGGAAATATTTTATCAGGGGGGGAGGGTTCTTGTTAGCACCCTAAACCCTAAACCCTAAACCCGAAGCCCTAAACCCGAAGCCCAGGGGTGGGGAGCCTTTAGGGTTCCAAGGGCTTGGTTCTTGGCTCTGACAGATCTGCGTAAGACCTTGCTTGGAGGTTTAAAGTTTAGGGTTCATGGGTTCATGGGGTATTGTAACCTAGTAATGATCGTAGCCATTGCAGCCTAACAATGGAGAAGCAACTTGGAGGATGCATCTTTGGGCTTGCAGCATACGTCTGTCTGCACTTAGAATCCAACAGCAACACCCCCAGGCCAAATAATAGGCCTGGAATTTAGTCAATTGGGTTGGGTTCTACGTACGCATGAACCTCCAAGTAATCAGATGAACAGAAACTTGCGAAATCCCATCCCAGACCCAAGAGTTTGCTGCAAGACCCACTTGCTGAAGTCCAAACCACCAAGGATGATTTCCAATGATACGGAAATGGGCTTATGTAGGGGTGCATAGGATTATTCTGATAATTACCAATATCATTTTGAGGTCGATATGAGGTAATCTGTACCATGATCATTCAAGGAATCTTGGACCACAATATCGTAACTGTTGGAGTCCCTACAGGAATGCTTGACCATAGACTCCATGATCTAAGAACTTTGCAGAACTTTGAAGCCTTAGACCCCAAACTCCTAAACCCCAAGCCGGTGCGTTCTCAAGAAGTTCATCTTTGCTAGGCCCGGCACAAGAACTGTAGCCGAGCGCAAGCCCAAAGTAGACCTGGGTTGAGGGTTTCCGGTTTCGGGCTTGGGGTTCAGGGGTTAGGGATACACGTTGATTTGAATGGGCTTTCGATTTCATGTTCCAAGGCATAGGGTCCAGGGACTCCAGGCTTTGTTTGGGGATGCTGGGTCTCGGCTGTATGGTTTAGGGTTTGGTGTGTACTTAAGGTTTCAAGGTGGGAGGCACTATGCAACTCTGAACCAACACCCCCATACGCGCTGCTCCTGTAAAAGCTAAACACTAAACCCTCAACCCTGAAAAGCATGCGACTGGCCGAATATCATGAAGGTTCCCTGTTGCCTGAGGGTTCCACGGCTTTCGCTATGAAGCCGTACTTGGCAAAGTCTACAATGCCACTCTCTTTACCTGACAATGCCAGTTTCTAACTTCTTCTGCAACTTGCAACCTTCCATTCTGTTGAGACCCTTTACTTATTCTGTCATGACACTTCCACATGCGCAACAGTGTGCAATAAGTTCGCGACACATCAAGTTCTGCGGGCTGAACTCCGACATTCGTCCCACAGCCTTGCACACAGAGAGTTTCCGAAAATTGAGGGTATCCGTTTTGGGGGGTCTCCATAATAAGAATTACAGTATTTGGGGGGTCCATATTGGGTCCCCCTATTTATGGAAAGCAAGCAGCAAAGACTTACCCTTCCTGAAGCTAACGTGGAAACACAAAACAGGCCCTAGAAAGACCCTACTGCTATTTGCAAAGAGGGCCACATGGGGTTCCGGTAGAAATCCAGGTAGCAGCCCTGTATGGCTCATATCTTGATTCTGTACTAGGGGCCAGGAAGGTCTATGTTGATGGTCCCTTCAAAAAGGATTGCAAGAAGCATGTAGGGGCGCGTAAGGTTAAGGGGCAGAAGCTTAAATAAATACCAAGATTCTTCCCTTCTACTTTTCACACAACTATAGTACGATTACAGCAAAAACCTATTCCAGTTCGCGGGGCCTCCATGAACCACTGAGAATGACAGCTTCCATGTATTTCCAATTTTCTTGTCCCATGTGCATCTCCATATTCTAAGTATACAAGCAGGCTACCAGATTACTTGCTTGAGCATGTAGCACCTCGTAAGTCCCCTCGTAGCGGCCAGAAGTCGAAGGGATAGCTTGAAGCATTTAAAACGATGCGCCCGGTTGGGTCTTCTTTTAAGACGCACCGCCGAACAGCACAGAAGCGTGCTTCCACGTTTGGAAACTCCCCTGTAATCAATTATGCCAGCTCTGGAAATCCCTACCCCAAATCCCCCAAACCCTAAACCCCAAATCCCCCAAACCCTAAACCCTAAACCTAAACAATAAACCCTACCGGCCCAAATTCCCGAAGCTGGCCTAAGCCCTTAACCCCAAACCTCATGCACAACAACACATCACCCCGAACATGTACCGCGAGGCAGCTCGCCCATGTGTTCAAGTGCAGTTTGGGGTTTAAGGATTAGGGTTTGTGGGGGGATTAGGCGTTTAGCGGGTTTTGCAGGTTCTGGGGTAGTTTAGGGGTTTGGCGGATAAAGGGGTTAAGGTTCAGGGTCTGAGGTGGGCGGGTTGTTTGGTTTTGGGTGTTGGGTTTGGGCTGAACTTCCCAAACCCCTGCCAGAAACTTCAAAAAAACAGCTTCCCCGCGGGATATCCACGACCCTGATATACTCCCCGAGAATATCCTGCAGGATCGGGTTGTGGCTTCACTGCTGGGGCCGGTCTGGGTTGTGGAGCATTGGAAAAAACATATGTCTCACGGGTGCATGGGGAGTGGAAGAGAAAATCGAAACCGCTGTGCCATCGTCTAAGGTTCAAGACGTGGCTACACATGGCAGAAAGGATTAGCCTCGCTGGCCAGGGCAGTCAGTAGCCTGGCCAAAAGAGATGCAGCTTAGTAATCACCCACCCAGTAATAAGCATCACCAGGCCCTGTTAACTCCATAGTAACGAGCTATTACTATAGGGGGATTGAGCTAAGCTTGGTCTATCGTAGCGTTCAGATTTTGGGAGTCAAAGTGCTTAGGATTTGGAAGTTGCCAACGTAACTTTTCCCCAAAAAAGAGAGCACCTACGTAGCAGCCAGGTTCCAACGGGAACCCTTTAATACAGAGACCTGACTTTCAAGTCTAATGCCAGCTGTCATTTCTGGATCAGATCTGAGGTTAAGGTTTAGGGTTTAGGGCTCGAAAAGGGCTTGGGAGTTCTGCAAAGGTTCCATTCTCATGATATGCAGCAATTCTTACTGAATGGGCTTTTGCATTAAGCTCTTCCCCCGTCAAGGCAATTTGCACTGCTGGTGTATCAACACTACACGGTCCTTCTGAGAATCCTTACAATAACGCCAGACTTTTAGTGAATTGGGGCATTGCAGGATTGTTGGACATAGCCACGGCCGAAGGACTCTTTCCGTCCGCCCAGACTGACTTTCCATACATGCGCCGGCTAGTAGCAGCCAGCTAAAACCAAAACCCATCAAGGACTCGATCTTGAATCTCGACAACAAAGCCTTACATCCTAACTCAGCTTCAATCCCTAAACCGCAATCCCCTGAGACCTACACTCAAACTATGATTTCTAATCCTTCCTTAGGTCACAAAACGCAATACGTAAAGGGCTAGGAGAAACGTCAAACCCTGAACTGTTTTCCGTCAACCCAAAGCCTCAACAGCAATACCATAAGCCTCAAACCCCAAACCTTAAGTCGGGTTTAGATGGATTTAGGATTCAAGTCTTAGGGTTCAGCGCGCCATCCTTGTGTGAAGCCCGCGAAACTGAAACGTCCATGGGTTCCAGGGCTAGGCCTTAGGTATTTGGAGCCTAGCGTTTTAAGTTATCTAATTAAGTATTATCTACTTAGCACTGTACAAACCAGCTGTGAGCCCCTAAGTCGCCTTATATAGTTCTGTTGGACGTCGAACTACAGGTACAGGTAAAGTTGGACCATAATCACGCACGAACCTCCAAGTCGAGTTCAGGGTACTGTAGCGCTTATACCGTCCAACTCCATAATCACCATTACAGCGATGGGTATGAGGATTCCTCCCGTTCTGCCAAGCTTCACGTCAAGTAGCCAAACGCTCAAACATGCAGCCTTTCAATCCTGTCATAACCCTTCATTGCCGGTTCCTTAGCGCTCAACACTAGACACTGAATCCTACTTGGGGGGGCGCCTGAAGATCTATCTGAAGCCATGTCCCTCGGAAAAGAGTTCGCGCACCTCGAGTCCTTGAGATTGAGTTTTGCGAATGCCCATGCAGCGTTGGCCTTGGTTCCAAGAATGAGCATACCTAAACCCCAAAAGTATGTAAAATAGTAGCCCTAAGCCCATAATAACAGCCATAAAGGCCATTATTTTACATACTTTTGGGGTCCAGGTAGATCCCAAAGTGCCTTGTTCAGGGCTCAGAGTGGAGTCCTAAGCAAAGGATTAATGGCCCAACTTCTTTCTGCCCATGGAGCATGACGCAGCTCTCTTTGGCCTACGCAATTCTTTCCAAAGGTTATCAAATTTTAGCACCACATGTAGAAGATATTGTGAAGGCGTACCCCTAAACCCTAAACCCTAAACTGTGCAGATGTACCCAATGCGACTTTGCGACCACGTTATAAACAGCCAAGCAAGGCTTGCCTTTGCCCTTTAGGGTTTAGGATTTAGGGTTTCGGGTTTTAGAAAAGTTTGGGGTTTCAAGCTTGAAAGGGGCGTTAGGATGTCAAGAGGGTTCGGTCTTCATCGCACCAGGGTCAAACTGATTTTTCTTGAAGCCCCTGCAGACAACTGAAAGATAACATGTTACTCGAATTTAAGGCTGCTTGGAAAAGGTCTGGGGCATGAGCTTTGGTGGCCTGGGCAATTTGAAGCTTCAGGGTTGCAGGCCTCAGGTGTCAGGGCACGTGGTAAGGCGTGGGCATTTCCAGAAACACCCGATACGCACCCAAGCTGTTACGGCTGCATGCGCATGTCACAAACGGATAGTCGTACAGATTGACCCCTAGTAGAATGTAAAGCTGGGATCTAGCTTTGGGTATGGATTTCTCAGTTTAAGCCTGAGCTCCAATGCCCCAACTCTAGAAACCCCACATCTTAGCACCTCCAGCGAAAGCGCTCTATGCCGGACAGTTTTCTAAAGTTAGCTCCGCACCCCATGGTCCACGCTCAGGTACGCAAATCCCTTTATCCCTCCAGAGGCCCAAGCTCCAGAGGCCCAAGCCACCCTAAGCCCTAAACTTAAGCCCTACAGGACCCTACACAAACACAAACCTTACAATTCCAGGGTGGGAGAAGATTATATATAATATACATACCACCTACAACAGGATATGACCCCTCAAAAGATGGGTTAGGTAGGGTCCATGTAAATTCGACTCTAGACTTTGGGAGCTGAAGGCATCAACTACTTTACTGGGCCGCTTACTATCTGCTGGGCCGTGCACTCCTTAACCCGGACAATGACCTGTCACGCGTCAGGAAAAAGCTATCCAAGGGTTTGGGGGTGTTGGCTTCCACACTAACCTGGTAGGAGTTCTGGGTTTCATACGGGGCGTCTTCAATAATTCAACAGGCTTTCTGTGACGCTTCTGAAGCGCTTCTTACCATGCCTGCTTCCTCCAACTCTCTCTGGAGCAGACACCCAAGGCACTTTCGATTGAGGTGTTGTTCACGAGGGGAGGTATCGGGTGAGCATCCTTGCGCAAGGCTCATATGCTAGAATTCAAGGTGTGGTCAGGAGGGAAGCGAGGACAGTATCCTCCTTTTCCACACCTTACATTTTCGTTACTGACCGACCTAAACAGCAAATGCTATCGTGGCTTCTTTTCTTCACGGAGTTCCTACCGAAAACCAGTAAGCCCGAGTCTTTCACAAAATGGACCTCCAAAGTGTTGTCTGCTTCAAGGTCAACAACATTGATTGACCATCTGCGGGGCTTCGAGGCTGTGTTTGCAACAAAAAGAAACGCTGCGCAACATGTAAATCCGACGTTATCTCTGCAACATCCTCTTGGAATCCCAACTGATGTGCCCCAAAACAGTAGCTTCTAGACAACCCCGTGCGGCCTCCTGGGAAATGTGTCGGAGCATTCGTTCGTCCCATAGTTGCATCTTGGCCTCGTGGGCGTACTGGGGGTTTACCCTCAACCACACAAACTTCGGGCGACGTGCATGGACCGTTACACGGGTTGTATGGAGACACATAGGGATACCTCTTCAAACTGACACAGAACCCGAAAAAAGCGCCCGAGAAAGACTACTGCCCTCTTCAATCAAAGGAGGGAAGTTTGCGAGGTTGAGGGAGGGCAGAGGGTATGAGTTTTGATTTGGGGGTTGGGTTTAGGGCGTAAGTTCCTGGCTTGGGAATGAGGTTGCATACCTGAAGGTTTCAAGCTTAGGGTTGCAGCTTCTGGCTGAGGTTTATGAGCATGCGGTCTATGGCGGTCGAAGGCATGAATACAAGTAGGCATTGCTTTTACTTAGGTCCCCCACTAACTCCCAGAATAAAACCTTAAATGCAGGGCCCACCACAAAAATGTTCCATAATTCTGGTGTGACCCATGTGTCACTTTTTTTTGGTCCCCAAATTGAACACGAAAAGTCTACACTCACTAAAATTCCATAAGGAACCCTGGATACATTCACCGAAACAGATGATAAAACCCTACCTTAGAAGGTGGGCTGAACGTACTGCACTTGATTAAGACTAGAGCTTCAAGGGTTTTGGGTTTTGGGCACAGAAGGGAGCTTCTCAAAATACTCCCTTCATAGTCCCTGGTAAGCGAGTAAGGATCTTCGTAATCACCACGTTAACCTCACAAAGCCTAGGCGCACTCCGTAGGATCCTCCTAAAGGCCTCCACGTTTGAGAGAGTTTGGGAAGCCCCCAAACAGGCCATGGGCCATGAAGAATTCTGTTGCAGGACCCCCATCATTTGCTTCTGAGCCCCATACACACTACCTTAGGAAAGGTTTGGGGTGTAGAGGACTGCTCTTGACACCAGGGCCTGCCCTCAGGAGGAACCGAAAGATATCCTACTGAGAGAATCTCAGATTGTAATTCTACTTAGGCATTCATGAGTAAATCTACCCGAAGTAGCACTGTAATTCGTTCCTAACTCCTCATATGGTTAGGAGGCTTATCACTGGGTTAGAAGTACAGTTATGAGTAGGTTAGCCATTGATCTACAATTAGTTGAAGTCTGCAGCGAAGGGGCGACCAAAGGAGAGGCGGAGAGTGCTAAACAGCTTCCATTGTCACAAGGGTTTTATCGCCTCATGAGGGCTAATGATGTTGCGCAAGGGTTAGAATATGCATGTCTGCAGAAGGCTTGGGCCATGTCCGCATGGTTCTTACTGACAGACTGCGCAAGGTGTTTTGCAAGCTTTCTGTTGAAGCGTGTGCAGCGTAATGTGTGAGCCACATGGTGCGCCTGCGCCCAGGCAACATTCGTAAGGGCGCGGGTGTCCACATGAAAGTTCCACCTGAGGATCTCTTCTTTCGCACTTCTCTTTGCATCTCTAGGACTCTAGGCCCATGCCTACCAGGTGTTATTTGAACGCCAACATCTAAAAATGTGCAACATATCTGCGTGCATCTGCTCCCCTGCAAAATCTCTACGGTGTTATGAGCTACATCTACTAACTAATGGGTGAGTACTCGTCTGTAGCCTTATGCCCAAACCTACACAAAGACATTTGGGATGGGACTATGTTGCACCACCGCAACTAGGTCACGGGCTCATATAGATTGCCATGTGATTCGGGGACATGAAAAGTAGGTCTCAACTGGAGGATTCGGCACAACGATGGCTGAAAGTTTGGCAGTTGAAGATGTAGGGCACTATTGATGTCTTAAAGCTTTGTCCTGGGCTGCATTAGCTTTCAGCCTGTCGCTTGCACAAAGCAGGAAGCCTTCTCAAGAATGCTTGCCTGCGTCATCCGACTCATTTTTTTGGCGAAACGCTGACTGATAGCTTGCTGAGATCAAGGTAGGAGTTACACAGCCAGACCCAATATATTCGGCACAAAGTGTTTTGAGCAGGGCCAGGACCTATCTAGAATTTCGGGTTCGGCAAGCTCTTTGCCCCCAATGTTTGCGGTGCTAAACCTCTGGGCTCATGACAAGATCGCAAGAAGCCGCACTGATGCGGAGAATGTTGCGGGGGAGAGACCAACTTCATACCACATCTCTTGCAGCTGCAAACAGCAAGCAAAGATTCGATCATATCCGCAGTCCTTGTCCAGCATGTACACTACTTCGGAAAGCAGCTCAACCAATTCTAAAGGAGAGGGCTCCCCTATGCAAGAAGGACAGTAGATCTCGACGTCATCCGACTTAGGGGAACACGACCTCGCGAAATGCTTCTTGCAGGCGTGGACTCCCTGCCACCAGCGCGGTTATAAGCAGCTATCAGGTCGCGTGAGCCTTCAGCTAGCTCTGAACTCTAAGGCCTTAATCTTCCCACTATACCCTCAATATTCTTCTACAACTGCTTATCTTGTTCCTCGTTACGAATCGTCGGACAGCACAAGATCATTCCACTCCCTGTGTAATGAGTTTTTCTAGAAAACCCAGTTGGAGGATTCGAAAATCTGTTTTAGACCAACAGTTCTGAGCTTGAGAATGAGAACCTTTAAAAATCCACCCCAAGTTTGGGACCGTTATATGTTTGTGCGGGTGGAACATGTAGGTAGATTGCGAAACACCGGTGCTTCTTGTAATGAAATGTGAGGTTACTTTTTGAAGACTAGAGGACATAGTACCTTGCTACATGTAATCTCAATTTGGCTGCACTTCTACACCCAAACTCTAAGCCGCACCCACCACAACCCCAAATGCTCAGTAAGGATTTTGGATTTGGGGTTTAGGGTCCCTGGATCCTTGTCAGGACAGTCTCTAACACTGTTTTGCTCCTCGTTGGGCTTTAATACAACGACCATTTAAGCTTTTCACACTCTCCCAAACGAACATGGAACCAAAACAGTCCCTCGCAATTAGACGAATGCCCTTTGAAAAGGATCTATGCTTTGTATCCACGATGTCCCAGACACCCAATTACTCGTCCCTCTTCTCAGGGGCAGACGTCTTCCCCTGCGCTGTGCCCCGCGGAACTGCCAGCCTCCAGTCAGGATCTGTGAGCACGGTTTAGGGCTCACGGTTCAGACCTGAGAGTTTCCAAAAATGAGGCCCTAGGGAAACATGCCACTAACAGTACGAGTCTCCATGAGGGATCCTGAGGAGACAAGTCTGAGAACACCTTGTCTCTCCGGATCCTTACAGCCTAATTAAACCCCCTATACCCGGTTGTTGCATAGAATATGTAAAAAAAATCCTGCAACCTGGTGGTAGTGCGATCTGCGCCCCCAATAAAGCCTTGAATCTCGAACAACGCGCCGACAACGGCTAAACCCAAACTCCTACGTAAACTCTGAGCCCTGAATCTTCCTGAGCCCCGGTCCCGAATCCCGCCATCCCCAGTTAAGCCACTGTTCAGTAGGCAGATGGAAAAATGCTGGCTGCTGAGATTCATTCAATTTCGACGTCTGGCGTTCCAGCTGAAGATCCGGGCCCCATCTGGGGAAGTGGCAAGCAGCTTCATGACAAGGAATTACTTGTTTAGATTCAATTGGGTTTCCATATGCTTGCGAGGTCCTCCGCTGACCCAGAAACAACTCTTCTCCTACTTCAGAATCTTCAGAAAGCATAAATGTAGCTTCAGATGGAAGGAAGAAGCCTGGGTGTCGGCTCCAAAAGTCAAAGCGTACGTTGCAAATCATTACCTCGGTAGTTAATCCTTAGCCCCTACGAAATAAGCCCGGAGCCCTACCCGTCAACCTTAGGAGGTAGAGTTTAGGGTTCAGCCTTCAGCCCTCAACCGATCTGAGACCATGAACCACGCAACCCGGATTACCGAGCCGGACTGCAAAAACATGGCAGCACTAGGTAGGCATGTTACAAAGCACTAGTGTCATCTGGTACATTCTAGTAGTATATACTATAAACCATGGGATATTCCCTGGTTGTAGTTCGGGCTTTGCTACCTAGCCCTAAAACCTGTAAGCAACTACATAATCCCAGTCTCCAGTTCATTTCCATTTGATTCTGCACAAAAATGAGGATGATAACATGTTCTGGTAGGACCAAGGTTCAGACTCGAAGATGTGCAGCACACGGTCCTTTGTCTACTGGCACTGGAGAGGAGAGAAGGTGAGTTGGTTCCTGTAAAGACCTCTATACAAACCCCCTGAACCCTAAGCCCTAAGCCTCAATAATAGTCCCTGTATTCACTCCCGACTCCTCTTCAGCACAAGTCCGTGGGTTTCGGGTTCAAATTTGAGGCCTTCAGCTGGAGGATAACAAGGCCTAGGCAACAAAGTCAAGGAGCAGTGAACAAGGTTTAGCACCTGGGGTCTAGGATTCAGGGGTAGGCAGGCGTGTAGGGTTTAGGGTTTAGCACTTCGGATTTTGATGGCTTAGGAATGAGGACTTTCTCCGAACAGGGGTCCATCCTTTACATGAGGGTATCAAACTTGGGTCTCTTCTGGGGAGCGCTCGTAATAAAGGTTATGCTACGTTGGACTCTAAATCCTAAGTCGTCACATTCGTACATACTCAAATGCAGGCCGCGCATTCCGATTCACAGAAGCTTAGCAAGAAAATGAAGCGCTCATGCAATGATAAAGACGTGGTGGGGATGTGTGGGTGTATATTATATATACAGGTCGGGATTACCAACATCTGTCGAGGAGCATGGAGTGGGGCTTTAAAATTCTAAGGGCTTAGGCTGAGGATGTAGCATGTTCGGCATGCGTTTCTCTACTACCCCCGCATACTACCCCCCACGGTGCTCGCTTCATTTTCTTGGCCCTAATTGGCCGCAAAGAAGCTCGATTGGGAGGGTGGTAAGGAATTGCACTGGTGCGGCATGTGGGATGCGCGTGAGGAGCTCCACCCCAAACAAGCCACCCCAGACTTTGTCAACTAAATTGTTGTTGGAGCGAAGAGGACGAAGCAACATTTGCAGTGAGAGTCTACCTAGATAGTGAGATATCCTAAATCCTGGACCTACACACCCTAAACCCCAACACCGCTGAATTCTAAGCCCTAAGCTTTCTAAATCCCAAGCTGGATTTGACCTTACGGCCTTGCGACTTGGGACCATAATCTTCTGTTGTCAGGGGAGCTCATACTTCTAAAGGATTCTCAAGGCCTCTGGGTTGCAGGTGGATGCCCCAAGGCAGTGCTTGCTGCTGGCATTTCGTCTGGCGAAGGATAAATCTACGATGGAAAATTTCCGAAGGTAAAGCCATGGCAGATGAAAGCTTGGAAAGCTGACCTTGTGACTGTAGCACGTGAAGACGGTGTTGCAATCGGGCACGACTGTAGCTCCACAAGCGTGGCACTCGAGCCAAGCAATTTGCTGCTTGTTGGCCAGGGAAGTACTGCTGAAGCAGCAAATACTTAATGGACAGATTTGGCTCGATACTGTAGCCAAGCACTGGAGAAAACGTTGCGATCACCTTGGCAACCTGCCTCTGGCTCAAGCCCAAACCTTTGATCCACTCGACTGTAGGCTTCAAATTTGCCTCGATGCTAAGGCCCAACACCGGAGGAAAAGTTGCGATCACCTTGGCAACCTGCTGCTGGCTCAAGCCCAAACCTTTGATCCATTCGACTGTAGGTTTCAAATTTGCCTCGATGCTGTAACCAAACGTTTGTGGACGTTGCATGATCACCTTGGCAACCTGCGTCTGGCTCAAGCCCAAACCTTTGATCCACTCGACTGTAGGCTTCAGATTTGCCTCGATGCTAAGGCCCAACACTGGAGGAAAAGTTGCGATAACCTTGGCAACCTGCCTCTGGTTCAAGCCCAAACCTTTGATCCACTCGACTGTAGGCTTCAAATTTGCCTCGATGCTAAGGCCAAGCGCGTGTGGACGTTGCATGATCACCTTGGCAACCTGCGTCTGGCTCAAGCCCAAACCTTTGATCCACTCGACTGTAGGCTTCAAATTTGCCTTGATGCTAAGGCCAAGCACTTGTGGATGTTGCATGATCACCTTGGCAACCTGCGTCTGGCTCAAGCCCAAACCTTTGATCCACTCGACTGTAGGCTTCAGATTTGCCTCGATGCTAAGGCCCAACACTGGAGGAAAAGTTGCGATAACCTTGGCAACCTGCCTCTGGTTCAAGCCCAAACCTTTGATCCACTCGACTGTAGGCTTCAAATTTGCCTCGATGCCAAGGCCCAACACCGGAGGAAAAGTTGCGATAACCTTGGCAACCTGCCTCTGGTTCAAGCCCAAACCCTTGATCGATTCGACTGTAGGTTTCAAATTTGCCTCGATGCTAAGGCCAAGCACTCGAGGAAACTTTGCAATAACCGTATCAGTTTTTGATGCCGTCAATTGCATGCTATCTTGGAAGTGCTCTTGCAACTTCAACCTCCTGCTACTGTTGCCGCTTCTTTCTGAAACACCAGCAATAGCTGCGTCCCTTGAAAATGTGTTGGCCTTCTTGCTTACCCATTCTTCTGTAGATGTGTTCTGGAGGCGCGAAGCTATGAAGGGGCGTAGCTTCCCGCTACACCTCTGCAGCAGGGCGGAACCTACCTGCCTCAAAGCCCTGAGCAGGGAGGGTCCATGCCCAGCCGGCCAGCAGTCCACCACCACATTTACAGACCTGTCCTCCCATTCTCGTTGCTCATGCGCAATACGAACCTGTAGGCCAAGCATAAACAAATGTTGAGCAAATGCTGCTTTCATAGCTTCAGAAGTTACGATTACACAGGAAGAACATGTATTCTAAGAAACATGCCAGCAACCACCAAGGATCCTGCAGGAGCAAATCGCAGAAGAGCCTCGGTCTTGCGCATGTCCCCGGTTAAGCCCGCAGGCGCCAGGTGGCGATAATGCCTAAAGTGGCTGGCTCACACATTTAGTGTGCTGGCCTTTCAACTCATTCCGAAAACACCCAAAAGCTTGCTCTGCTGGAAAGTCGAAGATGCCCGTCGTACTCGATGAACAAGGCCGCGTTGGCTTTTCTCAGCACGCCATAAGCAGCCAAATCTGGGCTCAAAGTGCTTGAGCCCCAGTCCTGCCGGGCAATTCCCAAAGTCTTACAAATTGTATTTGGGCCCGTACCTCAACTGATATGAAGGTTTCGACTTCACCTATATCTCATTTTGATTACAGCCCCAGTAATCCTGGCAGCGTTCACATGGGAAATTCCGAAACAACTCAGCAATCGGCTCGTCTGGCATGAGCAGCACGGCCAGCTGAGATAACAGCTCTGCCTCAGCTCTGCTTCCCAAGATCTCCCTGGGCCGGCCTTTCCGCCACCAGAGAGGCGGAGTGGATGCTGGCAACACGACTCCCAGCAGGATGACCAACAAACATAAACAATGGCCAAAGCCCCGTCTCCTGCGGTCAGCAAGCATGGATCGCCCCAAGCCACCTACATTGACCACCAAGTGTGTTCCCTCTTAGCCGAGGCTAGCTCTCAGCTGCGGCGCGCACAGAAATTGCTGCAGAGAGGACATGTTGAGCGAACCGTGTATATTGGGGGGTTGTTGGTAGCAGCTAGTCGCGCATGCTACTCAGTCGCAATCGCCTGCCAATGTCAACAGAAATCCTGATCACAATTCCGAATTGCATGCTGATGCTGTCATCTAGTTGATGCGGAGCCGGCAGGCAAACCCAACTCAAATCTCAAGAAATCCTGTTGCTTTGGCTTTTTTCAAAATGGGGGTACCGTTGAGACAGTGGCCACATCGTACAGGGAGTCCAAGAAGCATATAAAGGTTCCCTGCTTTGGGATTATATGGAAACCATGTTGAGAAACTCTAACGCAATGCAGTCTCCTACCCCCTCAGCAGAAGAGAGAAGGCCTATCATGTCTGTCACGGACAAGGGGCGAGAAGCTCTGATAGCCTCGGGTCCTTGCGCCGGACTCCAGGGCCTAGGTCGAAGCATCGCGAAACAAAGTACAAGCAATTTGGGGTGTGTTCTCAAAGAATCCGGGTACCCGTAGATCCTGAAAAAGGTTGAGAATGATACAAGGACGTACGCACATGTTCAGGCTTTGATGTTGAGATTGAGGTTTAACGCTTAGGGTTTCTCAACAAAGGGTACTTTAAGGTGTCCTATGAGTAAGTCAAGATTGCGCGTGCGTTAGGGGGATTCCCTACAGGTTAATCTTGCAAATCTCCCATACAGGTTGCCATGTAGGCCTTGCGGTTTAGCGCTGAGGGCTTGAGTTTCAAGGTTTTGGGGATCAGGGATTGGGATTTTGTGCTTCAGCTTAGGGGGTGGTAGAACTTGGAGATTCGGACGCACAATCTGGGTTTTAGATTTTCGTTGGGCAGGAAGAGGCACTTTTGATCCATATAAGAACACCTAAGACTCTACGTAATTCTCTTGTCAAGCTAAATCGTACATTGAGCGTATCAAAGGATTGCGAACTCCAAAATCTTAGCCCCCAAATTACGGTTACTTGTTTGATCTTTGGAGTTCGTACCATACGGATGATCATATTTTGTGGTCCATACAGAGGTCCCCGTATTTAGGAAATTGCAAGTGTATCAGGTTGGTTTGAGGCGAAACTTGCCACCCTCTCGGGACACCATTACGAAAGCCGCTGGCAATGATGGCTTTGCCCCTACTGTTATGTTAAACACTCCCCCACAACCTAATTCGAAATGCACTAGATGCTTCCTACGAAAGACTTCCATTATTGTGGGGCATGTTGATTATTGCGAGCACTGAGGATTGTTATCGCCTCTGTGCCCTGTGAACAGCGCAAAATGTCCTGAGCCTTCGCGCCAACTTGTTCGACGTCCATGTGGTTCTCCCCTAGCCCGCTATCAGTCGAACCATCGAACCAAACTGTATGTGAATGTATATAGAGAGAATTGTAATTCTAGCATGCCCCTTTGATGTCCCGTACCTTTCGCTTTAAGTGGGTGATGGGGGCTTTGAGTGGGTGATGGGGGGGGCCATTAAAAATGAATGAAATGCAGCACCCGTCCCAAGACCCGCTGGTGCTTAGTCGGGAATTATGGAATGGGTTATTGAGACTTTATAAGCAGTTTTCAAGGGACTGGCATGGGGATCCATGCCATCCCTCCTTACTACGCATTAGATACTAGATGGCCACTGCTGTCGAAAGTCTCCAACATCTCAAAAACTCTACAAGGACTTGCATAATCTCCACGATAATTTCTTCCTCCCCCAAAAAGAATTGCAAAGGGGGACTTCTAGCGTGAGCAGCTAACTTGTCAGTCAGTCAGTCAGTCAGTCAGTCAGTCAGTCAGTCAGCGGCCTGCCCTACCCTGAAGCCTTTACCCAGAACCCTAAGACACCTGTTTGTTGAGATGGTCCCTACAGAAGCCGTACTAGAGGCCCTACACTCTCCCTAACACTCTCCGTATATATACTCGCAATACACTCTTACGGTCCAAGGGTACCGCTATGAAACGATACCCTAATCTACCCTAAACCCTAAACTCGAAATAATGCCATAGGTCCCCTGAAAGGGTTCCTAGGGGTCCTTTTTTCAGAAAGCATTTGAGCCCATCGCATTTGGCCAGGCGATGAACCGCCGTCACCGCATTCACGACGCTGAACCTGGGCATGGCTCAGAACTTTGGCACTTTCTTGTAGGGGTTCGAATTTGAGAACTTCGGGGTTTAGGGTTTCAACTTGAAGGCTTTAGGTTCTTTTGGTTGGGGGCTTCAGCGTTGTAGGTTGAGGGATTTTGAATGAAAGGCTTCAGAAAGTTCAGGTTTTGGCTATGTCTCCTGCCAGCAGACCCGCGCAAAAATGTCAGAATCTCAGACCAGCTCAAAACCCAGTCTTAAGCGACCACTTGATTTATGCGGGCCGGGGCCAAAGGTTTGGACTTTGATTTGGCTTCTGTTGAGGCATGTTTGCGCAGTTAAGCAGTTAAACACGAAGAAGTTACAGCTGAATAGACAAATTACACTGTGTTTCTTTTGAACCTCGTATATTGCTTGCGATGTTGAGGCCTTGGATTGTCATGACACCTAGTATCACACTGGCTTTAGGGGCTTGAGCATTATATCTTTTTTGCGCTGGACCCCAACGGACACTGACGCAGTAAAGGCGTAAGTAACGACCCCACTTCGAAAAAACGACAGACTTCGACTTCGACAGGCTTTGCCTGAGAAGCTCTGGCTTTAGGCTTTAAAGTTTATACCTTACTGACAGGGTTTATACAGGCTTCAGAGCTTAGGTTTGGGGGTGCGCTTTGGGTCCTGTTATGGGGCATCCTACGGATAGAAACCCCAACCTGTTGATGCGAGTTATATAGGGTTCAGGTTGGGAGATTTGCGTTGCTTCCGTTTGAGCTTTTGCCCTGCAAAACTTGCATCCTCCTGGGCTTGAGGGCAAAGGATTGATAGGGATGAGATTAACTGTCGATGGAACCTTATGCCCTCGACCCAAACCCCATGCCCTCCAAGTCTCTACTAACCCCCTAATTCTACCCCATGCCCTAAACCCCAAACCTGTAACCCCCTCAGCCATGGCTAACCTTGAGTATGACGTATGATATTAGTACCATTCTGATATTGTTCTGCGTTGGGGACCTTCCCCCTACGAACCCCAAGATACCCAAAGCCCCGCGCTCTTGGAGGTGGCGACTCGCAACTCCGAGGATGGCCTGCGGGCAGCCAGTCAGAGATCGCCCAAGACGTGCCAAATCCCCATCATTGTCATCGTGATAACAATAACTACTAGGAATAAATAGGAATACTATCAATAAAATGATAACAATGACAACGATGATGACACTATTGGTAAGAGTAATGGTAGTACAAACAATAAAAGAATGGTATTTCCAACAAGAGTTAGAGTATGAATGAGAATCATGACAACAGTAAGAATAGCAACCACACGCTCGAACACCGAAACCCAGTGGTATGTAGGCCGCTCTACAGGTTATGGGCAGAGGCTCAGGGATCTGGGGCTTGGGTTTGTTGATGGATCTGTAGAGGGATTATGCAGTGTGCGGGAGACATGAGATATGCGGCTTCACCCTCCCCAAGACTAAGCCAAGACTAACATCCTACATAGCCTCAATTTGTCATCAGGAAACCAGTCTATATGGGGCTTTGACAGCTCCATGCTGCTTTGGGCAAAGGTATAGTAAGGAAAGGTCTTCACAATTTAGGAGCCGAGGTTTGTAAGGTTTATGTTAAAACGGTCCGGACTGAGAGCCTGTAGTTCCCGCAGCCCGAAAGTGAGTACCCTGTGACTATCACATGGCTCTTATTTCTAGTGTGCTGATTATAGGGGATGCCCCAAATCCGTGGGCGACGTCATGTACCAGACCAGAAGGACACAACATCTTGACCCTTGCAAGGAATGCTACCGTCTGATGAAGGGAATTTTGCACTAGCTAGGATACCAAAAAAAAAAAGAGGCGACCTCTTGCATTGCCAGCCTTTAGGTGGACCCCCCACCCTGTAATAGTCACTATATGGGATAATAAGGAGTATATTAGGGTTCTCTTATATTCCTACTATACCACTATCACAGGGTGGGGGGTCCTCCTAAGCCAGCCTACAGGGTGGTGTGATGTTCTCTCAACCCAAGCCCTACGCTCCGCACAACACAAAGAAAATTGCCAACCAAAACAGCGCAAAGAATAAAACGGCTGAGACCTGGAGAAGCCCTGGACACATCCGAACGTAGCATATCCTAGCTTCATGAGGAAGCTAGGACCCCACCACCAGCCCCCCCCCAAAAAAAAAAAAGGAATTAATAGGCTTACTACTTGGAGGGTCAGGGGAACTTTGCAAGCAGGTGAACACTGGGGATAAGTAGGGTTGCTATATGAGCTTTTGGGGGGTATTAGCCTACTTACTAAATTCCCCCTAAACAATAAACTGGGAATCCAACAATCTGCTGGTTCTGGCCTCGGCATCCTCGCCTCCGGCCAGGATGACATCGTTGAACCTACTGCCAACGGCGGATGGAGGAAATTCAATTAGGACCAGCTAGAGGAGGCGAGTTTCGAAGGGGGGGAGTTTATATATGATGGGTATATGAGGGCTGTATAGGAATCATGGGGATTTATATATAAGGAGTATATAAGGCTTATGTAAGGTCGCTACATGGTAACTGCCCTCCCGTCATTGCCTTAGACTTAAGAACCGATGCGCTGTAATAGTCCTATAGACGTGTAAGATTGTACCGGGTGGTGCTAGACTTCCTCCATCCACAAAGGCACTCCTTGCTCGGACGCTCTTTGAGCCTAGTAACTCTACCTACCATCCCCACTTACCCCAAAATGGGTGGATGTCAAAATTATGGTCCTTTTTGGGGGTGCCCTAAATATTAGGGGCCGTATCATAATAGGGATCCAAGAAGGGACCATAATTTTGACAGCCACCCAAAACCCATAGCAACGACTGCGAAGCAGACTTTCTGAGTTAAGAGAACCTCCAAGTTCTGTTTTCCAAAAACAGCCAGGGGCTGGAACAGGATTCAAGGTTCAGGGATGAAGGCTTAGGGATTCGGATTCAGGGGTTAGGGTCTAGGGCTTAGAGGTTCGGAGATGAGGGTTAGATTAACGTTTACGGACATGGGGTTTCACGACCCTTGCAGCCTTGGACCTGCAAGAAAACTGTCAGGGGTCTCCTTGCGGGCTCATAGATTGTTATGAGTCATTCCGACATGGAGGATCCCAACCCCCAACACGAACAACATGCAAAATTGACCTGTGCAAGCAGATTTACCTGTGCATCGTTGGATCTATTTGAGCAGGTAATTTAAATGCTGCCGCTGACAAGGTCGTTTCCTAGTATGAGATGGAATCCTGAATCGACTTGGTGGGATCCTAAAAAAAGGAAGAGTCCTGCTCCCATGTTTTTCCAAAATGATGCCTGAACCCTGCGTAAGGTAGCTGGAATTGTTGGGAAGCCTTCCAAGGTCCTGGCTCTTTGCCTTTTGAGAGAGGGTGCCCTCGGTCCGTGGAAGCCTGCAAGGCTTTCCCAAGCTTCAGTGGTGATAGTGTAGGGTTGATCCTAACACCTACGCTGAAGCTTAAGTCCCTGCGGCGGACAGTGCAGGGAGCATAGCTTACACTGGAGGGCTTCTCGGCATTTTGGTTGGGGGTCTGAATTTCGTCTGGGGTTTATTTGAGGGTTAAGGATGGGAAACAACGGCTTCAGGCTTAGACTGTGCATTAGGATTTTACAGTTTAAGTGTTGCAGCTTTGCCTGTTGGGGTTCACCGTCTAAGCCTGAAATTGTGAAAGCTGCTGGAAGGAGGAGGGTCCAGAGAATCACCATCATGCTTGTGGTTGCGTCTCTTTTAAAGCTTTGATAGGCTTCTATAGGAAACTTTCCGAGTGCTGTTAGGATTTGGAGAAACTTTTCACTTGCTGCTGGGCTTTGGCATGGAGTTTGCAGAGATCTCCACATACTTCCTTCCCCTCTTCGACTCGAAGCTTCCAAAGGTTTTTGTTGAAACTTGAAACTCTATCAAGAAAGCTGCCAGGTGCAATGGGGCGAAGGTGAGTCAGGCTTGGGTCTTTGCGCAGATGGGAGGGGTATCTTATCATCCTGGGTAAAGCATTAGTTCTATCAATAACATTAATGACAACGGGCTCCCTGTTGTACATGATCTTCCATGCTCCGGGACCACTTTACACCTCATTGCAATACTTCCTGATGCTTAAGGGGAGTGACGGGGTGCATCCAAGTACTATAATCGCATACGGGGATTTCATTGGGTCGGGCCTCATCCCCTCACTCTCCATTAAGCATCAGCAAGTAAGCCCTAAACCCTTCTCCTTCGCACCGTCGTTCATGACTACAACACCACAAACCGCCACAGAAGCTCTCTCGGCCATGCTAAATCTCCACGTTGGAATTTGCGTGGGCCTCCAAAATAAAGGGGTGTATTCCCGTAGAGACCTGTAGCGCAACAGGAAATTGAATGCAGGGACCTCTATAGTACTCATTCTTCGGAGAAACCCCCAAACCCCAAATTCTCTGAAACTTGGATCCCCAGCCCAAACCCCACAACACATTAACATTAAGACCCTGGGCTTTGGCGTAAAGTCAAGTACAAGCATGTGAGGCTCTGAAGGGAGAACCGTATAGTAACTATTCTGCCTTCTACACTAATTCCTGCCCTTCACTTTCACAAAGACGTGATGCAGGAGCCTAGAAGTAGAATAGGGATTTAGGGCTATGCTCTAGCTAGAAAAGGAGTATCACGGAAAAAAAAGCTTGTTAATCATTCAGGCTTCCACCCTGAACCCTACCGTACCTAACCTTGAATAGCCTACATAACTCTACAAAAAACATACTTTAAGAACTGAGCACAGTGCCTCCAGCAGTCGAGGTGTGGGAGCGTAGGAGAACCTGCCATCCAAAACTCGAGTGACTCTGTAGAAGCTGGTGCTGAAGGGGAGCAAGAAGTGGATCCCCAGAAAAAATGTACTCCTGTATGGTAATACCTGTACCCAGGAACCGTAGTACTGGTTGAAAAACACGTTTGTTCCTTGACGTGAGTTGGTATAATAAAGAAATCAGTATGTGCAAAAAGATCCCCTGAACCTTCAATAGCTGAAGGCCTAAACCCCTGCACCATGACTCCTTAAACTCTCCGAACCCCTTAAAACTTTCACCCTCGGCCATCGTATGCATAGAGGAATGGATCCCTGTAGCAGTCCCTACATACTCCCTTCTGATGGTCCCTACGTCCTATTCCCTCAAACCTGCAGGAAATGATTCATGTCCTGATTATCTGTAAACATTGATTTTTGGAGATTGTCAAACGGTATGCGAGTGTAGTCCTTGTAGGGCTTTAGTAAGTAAATTCCTATACAACAAAACTTTTGTTCCATATGGATTTCTGTCTGATTCCCCGATATGCCCAACACCCTAGAAATCCCTTTATAACCCCCAATGACCTCCTGAAAGATACCCCAAACTGTATAACCCCCAAAACCTCTTGAAAGATATCCCAAACCCTGAATCCGCAGTACCCAACCTGAATCCTCAATCCTAAACCCCAAACCCCTCAACACTTGAACCTGGCCTCCTCTCGCGCGAAGTGGCGCCATCCCGGCCAGCTGAGCCTGCGGCATGGCTGGCGGAAGGAGTTTCCCCAAAGAAAGGGGGTGTAGTTTGAGGTTTTGGGCTTGGGGTCCTGGTGTTGAAGGGTTAGCGCATAAGGGTTTGAGGGAGTAGGGTTTGGGGCTCGGAGTTTGGGATTTTGGGGTTCAGATTTGGGACTTGGGGTCTTAGGTTCTGTGGTTTAGGGTTTAGGGGTTCAGGGTTTAGGGGTTTAGGGTGAAGGGTGTTTAGTGGTTCGGGGTGTGTGGCTTGGCGATTGCAGTTCCGGCTTTTTGGGTCTCGGGGTGAAACGCTTGAGCTCTAAGAGCTGTAGAGTTTTGGACGTTCCGAGGTTCATGGAGGTTTAGGGTTTCAGGATCCAGCGTTTGTTGCAGGTGCTGCTGTTCTCTGCGCAAACGTCGCATGTGTCTCAATTTTGCACTCCTTGTGTAAGAACCTTTCGCACAGCAAGACTGACTAATACAAGGACCTGATGAGTGCCAATATCATTTTAGGTGCTACCCTGACATACGCCCCATATACCCCTATGTACCGTTACGTGGATACCCCCATATACCTTTATCAACTCCAGATACCCTTATTTACCCTGTACACAGGTGTTGCAAGGATGCTGAAATCATATTAGCGGAATCTATTTACGCTCCTGTACCATGCCCTCTTTTTCGGCTGCTCTAGTCCGCGTGCTGCTACTTCAGCCACTTGCACTTGTCAGCAAGCAGTTGGCCCTGCAATCAGCTGGACGGCGTCAGCGACGTGGTATGCATGGGGGCTGTAGCCGAAGCTCCTGCATCAAGGGGATGAGATAGGGTCCACAAGAGTTCAGCCGTCGGGAGGCCCCAGACTAGGAACCCGCAAAGCTGCAAAAGCCTCGACTTCAAAGATGTGCGCCCCAACTATGCCAATACGAAACAAATAAAGAGCTGCCGCGCGATGGAAACCTGGAAGAGCTATATGGGGAGTTCCAAAAAATTAGGGAATTCCAAAAGAAAGAAATCGGTGTGAATATGAGCAAGGCGCTATTTTATTCTGAAATCCCACCTTCGCGCAAGATTTGCAAAGAAGGAAACGCACGCCGTCCTGGGCTTCGTGCGTATAAAAAACAAAGTTTGCTGTACAGATTCATGTTGAAGGTTTAGGGTGTAGGCTTGAAGGCGCAGGGTTGAGACTTGAGGGTTTAGAGCGTAGGACTAGAAGCTAGTCCATATGAGGCAGGATTATGTTTGTGGGTCTACCCGAAACTACTACCAGAGTATATACTTTCACAAATATCTTCTTCAGTATCCTTGCGCACACTCTCCAGACCCAGAATACAAACCCTACCTATTATGGGCTTCTGGGTTGGAGCTAGGAATCAGGAGCTATGGTCAAAAATGTAAGACTAAGGTTTCAGACTCAGACATTCCTCAGATTATCTCAGCATTTATGAGGTTTGGGGCTCCCATGCCATTTCAACTGTTTCACGTTGGCTCTCCCCATCACAATGCTCTTCCTGAATTGCTAACGCTAAGAACAGAACCAGCTGCCTCAGCTGCTTCCCTGGAAGAAGAAGTTTACTCTGAAAACCCTAGGCCCTGAACCCTACACCCTAAACCCAGAACATAGAGGACGTACTGCTCATGGACCGGGCGGAGAGGTAAACCCAACTTTCGGAAGTTACTTACAGTGTTCGATTGTTTTGAAATGACGGCAAATAGCGATGCTTCAAGGAGAGTAAGAGAGTGGATCCCTATCACAGTACCTATAGACTTCGTCCTTCCCTACAATAGTAGCTAACTAACCTTTCCCCATCCCCCCTTAAGCACCCATAAATCTATGACAGGGCGCATGTTGTTGTTACTCCAGCTCCCACGAGGTCAGAGGACCCAAGCAGATGGTGTAGACAGGAAGATAGCCACCTTCAAGCTGTTCTGAAAATGTCTGGCCAGGAACCTAGACCCTAACCCTCAACCCTAAACCCAAAATCCCAAACAACCCTAAACCCAAAAATCCCAAACCCTAAGTAAAAGCAGCATCAAGACACAGCTCAAGCGTGGCCAGGCTATATTTTGGGACTATATGGTAGTTTCCCAAAATAGGGGGACCCCAATGTAGACCCTAAAATATTATAGTCCTTATTATTGGGAGCCCCAAAAAGGTACCCCTAATTTTGGGAAACCTCCATATTAGGGAAATGCTGCTTACCGGGGGTTCTACTAGTGATATATAAAGCATGTATAATGGAAAAGGAAATGGAAACTACCAGAATGCATCCAGGTGACAGTGGAAGTTCCCGCTTATACTTTGTCTCGTCGAGGTCGAGGTGCTCCATGAGCACTCCTAGAGAGATCCACGAACTGATTCCTATCTGAATCTCACAACTATATAGGGCTTAGGGTTCAATGGCAATATAAGGTCCCTGTATAATTGCGCTGCAAGTCCCCATATCATCCCAAGGATCTAATTTTCGGATCCCAGTGGGGGCCGGGGCGGAAGGGTTTTGTCTTGCGGACGTAGCTAGGACTTTTCCTTTCCTGTTTTTTCGGCTCGACTGTCTGTTTGCCTAAGAGGGGTCACAGACTTTTGGCGCGAAAAGAAGAAGATATGAGCTACAGTCAATATCACTTTATCATTCATGGACATGGGTTCATTACTTGGCACCATACTAAGGCCTATACTAGACTACATGAGGGAATCCGGTGTCCACTTTTAAAGCTCGCTTAATAAGGCTAATATTGACAGTAGCTCATATAAACACCCAAACATGACTCTCTACCACCAAACCCAAAACTCTTCTGAAATGGCAACTCGAATTTCAACATCGCTTGCGCCGCCGAGAAGTTTAGCACCCGGCTTAGCTCATCCGCTTTTCTCCCGCTGCGTCGAGCTCAGAGTCGGAAGCCTGCAGGAACTTCGTAGAATAGGGTTTATACTATTACTATTACTATTACCATTAACTATTACTATTACTATCACTATTACTATTACTATTACTATTACTATTACTACTACTATTACTACTATTATTAGGGTTGGGTGAGAGTTTAGAGATTAGGATTGCGGGTTTAGGGCTTTGCCCTCCACATGCTGGAAGCAACACTAAGCTTACGTAGGACTGGCACTCCTGCTAGCATGGGCTCGTCTTTTTCTGTTTTGGGTCCAGTTTGCTTGAGACGTTTCTGAAGCAAGGATTCTGAGGCAAGCGCCTACATAAATGGAACAGGATTTCGGGATCTATCATATACAGGTATGTAAGAGAAATGCATTACAAATGATTCGTGTTTCTAGAGTAGTTCATGGCCTTGGGATTGAAGTTCCGTTCTAGGGGGTTCTAGGTATATCAGGATTGACAGGGTAGAGGTAGAGCAAGCATCAATCAGAAAGGGACATTGAAAACTGGCGTTGACAGCGTCGTGAAATGCTGAAACCAAATAGGGACCACAAAGTATGATGTGCGATAGTAGCCCAACAGAAGCCAGCAATGGGGCCTGTCACTGTTGCTTGTTTTCAGATTCGGGTTTAGGATTTGGGGTTTCCTATTACCATGTATATAATCTGAATTTTTATTTCATTTTACATTGTCTTTTCCGCTTGATTCTCCACTGTGGTAGCCCTACGCCCTAAACTTGAGATAGTAGTTTGCATTTCATTGTCCATCTTCTTTGCCATTTGATTCTCCATTCTTCCTATATACCGTATACCTCTTTATAATCCTTAGAGCCCAAACATGTCCATTATTGGGATAATGTCCCTAAATCCTGGACCCGAAGCCTATACATCCTTGTAAACTGCTATCAGGAACTTAAGACCATAGTTCAAGCTTGAACCCCTCGGGCGCCTGTAGACACTGGCAACAGTCTCAGGGCCGCTCCTCCGCGACGTAGGGCAGCATGAGCACGAAGTCCTGAGGCTTTGGGCCTTCCTGTTTAGGCTAGGGGCATGGGTTCAGGGCCCAGGTTTCAGGATTCAAGGTCCACAGTTCTGAGTTAAGTCTGTAGGGCTTCGGGTTTAAGATGTAGCGCTTTGAGGCATTTCTTCAAAGTTTCGGCGGAAGGGGGTCAGCTCTTGAGGTTCAGGCTCTCTGAAAGCACTCACGTTGTAGAGCTGGTTTGGGGGTTGAGGTCTAGGCTGATGACTACTACTACTACTACTACTACTACTACTGCTAGGGACCTACAATCACATGACTCATGACTACAAGGCCCAGTGTTAAGGGTTTCGGCTTTGGGGTCCTGATTTTAGGGTCGGGATTTAGAGTGGCTGGCGATGGCGACAGGGATAGGCTTTTAAAGTACTCATGAAGATGAACCGCCGGTGCCTGAAGGTTTAAGGCGTCATGTGGTTGTATGCAAGGTTTCTGCCAAACCCTAGACCCCTAAACCCTATATTCAATCAGAAGTGGATTAGGGTCCCTGGACTTGACTTTGACCATTTCAGCCCCGGTCCAGAGGAAGTTTCTCAAAATTGGGGGGACTGAGGCAGGTGTAAAGATCTAAGGAGATTGTAGGGGCCCTGGCTTGGAATTATAGAGCGGATATGATGGGCACTTAGAGTACTGGAGGCTTTGTGAAGTCGTACGGGGCGTGGCAAGCTTTAGTATTAGTGCATAAGGGGACCTGTATACCCTAAACCACCACCTGCAATATGAACCCCGGACCTCAAAAGTAGAAACCTAAGCCGTATTAAACCCTCAACGCTGAATAGCTGAATCCATACACTCAAACCTTGAAAGGTACCTTCTACAGGTGCTGAGCCCTAAATCCTTGAAATCGTACACGGCCAGCTCTACGAAAACGTAGGCTCCTCACGCACGCCCGCGCTCACGGGCGATGGTGCAGCGAGGATGAACTGCGCCCTCTTCCTTGTGGTTTATGCTTGGGATTTAGGGGTTGGTGGCTTAGGGAATTCTGAGTGGCTCCCATTTCCTTACCCTGATCACGTTGCCCTAAGAATAGGGGACTGTACCTTCCCACCTGTGTTGAGTGCTTTCCTACCTGGCATTATGTTAAAGCGCAAACAAAAGTTGCTTGAAACTAGTCGCTTCCTGCTTGCGATGAATGCAAGATCGAACCGAGCAACTTGGTTCGGAGCATTTATGCAGTGCAATTTGCCTTCGGATTCTGGAAGAGCTTTCCAAGCAAAATATACATCAACTGTGGTTTCAAAAAACGCCTAGCACAAGTTTAGCCAGTGACCCATTAGTATCAACCAGTATCAACCCGCGCAGTCAGTACCCCAATGGGAATTCCGAAAAATGAAGCCCCGCATGTACCCCTACAAGTGCTAGCATTAAAAAAACATGCTTGCAGTTGCCACAACCGTGTAATCTTCACAAGTCCGCGAGCAACACTAGTGGGATTTTTGCAGTTATGGTCTGCCACAACAAAATGAACCTGGTGCTTAAAAAAACACCATTTCGAGTTGCTACTCGGAGCCATGCTGGCCTTTAACGAGTCTTCTCAGCTAGTTACAGATTGAACACTAGCAATCAAACCTGAATATCTCATGGCAGGAACAAATACTTGGAGGGTGAGGGTGACATAGTAAGTAGGATAAAAACCGCTACAATCCACATAACAAATCAAATTATGCGAATTATTAACCCAGTTACTAAGTCCCCCGGACCCTCCAAGTAAGGTTTCGCAGCTCTCCAGGGCAGTGACCTGATCACTCGCTGCTGCAAAATGCCTTCGCAAAACTGTGGAAGACAATGGCGGAGAACTTATCACATTTCTTGTTCCTTTATGAGCTTCTGACAATAAGGGGCCACGTAATTACGGATATTATGGTGGGGTCCCAAGTTTGACAAATACCCAGACCCGGAACTACATACCCTAATCCTGAGCCCTAAGCTAAACCTTATTGAGCCCCAACTCCATATCACGCTCAGCGTCTGGGCGTCGCCAGACAGCCGCAGCCAGTGTTCGAAAGGAAGAGCTTGCCGCGGGGAGAAGTGGTCCTTGGCTTCTTCTTAAGGTTTGGGGTGTTGAAGTTCAGAACTTGGGGCTTAATGTTTACTTCGCTATGGAATTTCCAGTTTAAGGTTTAAAGCGGGCCTGGGCTTCTTCCAAAACGGATTCTGCCAGGACTTCTTTGCAACTCGGATGAGGGTAGGGCCTCGTCTTTCTGGCTAGCATAGGGTTGTCAGCGTTTAGCTCACGACCGTAAGCATGTTCTTGGCTATCAAAGTCTGCGACTTGTTCTGATATGGGCCTACGGTGTCTTTGACAAAGTCTTGCCTTGGGAAGCCCATGCGGAGGCCACCACCTGTGAAGCATCTTGCAACTCGGCTAGACGGGCTCTCTGCAGGTGATCCGTGAATCTTGGGGATGAAAGCTTCTTCATCTCATGTACGCTGCATGAAATTCAGGTAAGGGTACTCGAGCTTAGGGGCCGGGCCTCTTGCATTGGGTATATGCAGTTTTGATGGGTGCACGTGTAAGGGTGCATGTAATCTCTGATAGTCCGCAGGTGCTGGGGTTCTAAACCCAAAGCCTGAAACTGACGCCTACATCGACATCGGTCCAGAAACGTCATGTGCCCACCTAATGTCGCCCTTGCTTCGAATAAGCCATCATCTCAGCGCATACCCCAAAGCTATGCTATCATAAGAAGACCCTAAACCCTAAGCCCTAAAGTACCCTAATCCCTAAACCCTAAACTCAAAATGAAAATGCTAAATAGCTCCGGCCAGGTTCTTCCGGGACCTGGAAGGTGTAGCCAGCATACCTTAGGTCCCATGAGCAATGATCCGTCCCTGTAAAAGGCTAAACCAAACATGCTTAATTTGTTTCGTGTATAACGTATGCAGGAAGCCTGGAAATGGAATCTTTTTCCCGAAAGCTTGTGAAAGCCGCACCCGAAGAAATTCTTTTGAATCCTCTGCGCAGCATGACAGGTCCCACTTGGTCTCTTTGACCTAGCAGACGCACATACCCCTTGAAGAACGAGCGCTTCTGTTTTGCATGCATCCTGTTGTGCTGCAGGCAGGAGCTTAGTGAATCCACGGATTTACTGGGACCATAACGCCATCAGCTTCAGTCCTGTACCGTATCCAAACACGAGCGCGCGTGGTGATCTAAAGAAAGGCAGGACTCATTTTCTTTGCTATATAAACCTAATATGACCCCAATATACTCTAGAAGTTTCCATTTTCTTTTCCATTATCCCTATTTAGTACTGAGCGTACTGTTTTGTGACTGACGAGAGAGTTGCCGGCTTGGCCAGGCAGTGATCAACATGACCTCTGTGACGTGAAACGCTTCTGCGAGGCAACGCAACATTGATTCACTGGCCCATAGTTGGTACGCTAGATACCTTGTGGCTGTGTGCTTATTGAGTTGCCCAATGTAGACATTGGAAAGCCCATGAAAGTCACAAGCCAACAGTCAAGAATTCGGCTGCGGGTGAAGCGAGATGACAGGTTATGCGGCATCAGTTCAGCTAGCCACACCGTTTTGGGCTGAGTGTGGAGTGCCGGCATGGATTGCATAAGAGGATTTCTGATTCGAGGACTTGCCTTGGTAGCCTAGCCGAACCACTGCAAATCAGCAACTTTCCTCAAAGCCTCTACTGGCTAAAAACACGTAATGATCCAAATTTGCAAGGCCCTAAGGCGCAGCTCTTGATTTTGAAGTGGCTTATACCTCCTGACCCATCTTCTGAATCGGTGGAAGATGTCTACAATAATCCGGAAGCCCAATGACCATATGAGAACGCAGCAAGGCGGCCATGTAGAGAGGAACTCGGCGGAGGGAAGAAATCGGCTTCGATTTCCTAGGGCTTCGTGCTACAAACTGAAACCGAGTCCCACGTAAGGCATGGCGTTTAAGTTGTTGAGCGCAAGCCATGACGAACCAAGCCTCTTCACACCCGAGAAAAGTCGTGCATGGTTGCTGGAGCTTGTAGGGTTGGTTTCAGAGGCTTCCAGCCCTGGAGGGTGCACATATGCAGGGGCTAAATCTTTTCAATAATGTTTGGGGATAAATTGAACTATATTTGTGCAAGGCGTATGAGGAAAATGTTGGTTTTATTCAGGCTTCTACAGTGCCCAACTGAATCTCTACCAGGACCCCCCCCCTTTGCAAGAGGACTGCTTCAAGATCAAGGTAGCTTTCTCTACTTCAAGGAGGCAGATTGGCTTTGAATTCCCGAGACCCAACAAAATCTCAAATCCCCGAAATCCTAAAAAAACATATACATTGAAACTCCTCTAGAGAAACTCTGAACCTTAAAGCCCCTTCAGAACACAAAAAGCCCATCAACACCGTAAAAATCGTAGACAAGCTGCCATGGTTGGGCGTCCCACCATGCCAGAGTCGCATGTCCCGGATGACAACATCACCTCTACTGCTAAATAGGATCTAAGGCTGGGGCTTACTTGGACTTAGCAAGTAGGTTAATAACCGCACATAGCAACCCTCGTTTATCCTAATGATTAACCTACTTACTCAGTCCACCTAGGGTTTAGTAGGGCTTAGGGTTTAGGGTCTAGACCGTGGGATTTAGGATTTCCGGTTTTGGGGCTATGGAGCTTAAAGGTTAGAGTTCAGGCCTTTGGGCTTAACTCTGGGGATTCATACTATGTCCCGCAAGCTGGGCAGGACTAGGGAGCAAGAAGGATGAAGGTCAGAGCTTTTGGGCTAACGCATTCAGCCAAGTGTAGGGTCAGGACGTGCAGCTGAACGTTTAGGATTTAAGGCCTAGAGCTCACGGTTTAGGGCGTCGGCTTGAGGTGCTAGAGTGTAGTGCTGAGCGTGTAGGGTGCTAGTTTGGGTGTGGGTAAGTGGAGGTGTGAGCACGCGGATATAATGTAAGGATAGCAAGGACATCACAAGGCTCCTCCTTGAGGACACAAGAAAGATTGAGTCCCAAAATTTTAGACCCTAAACGCTGGACCCTAGACCCTGCACCCTACACTCTCAACCCTAGACCCCAAACCCTAAACCCCAGCGGGGCGCCTGCGCTGAGTGGGCAGATCAACAGCGACGTCAAGTTCCAGGCCCCCAACCTTGTGGTCATCAACTACTTAGGGCTTGGGGTTTAGGCTCTAGGGCTGAGGGCATAGGGTTTAGGCTATGGTTTCAGGCTCGAGGTTTTTAGGGTATACGGTAGGGGGTGGTCTGGCTTCTTATGGCCATACTTGCAGGGTTGGGGGGACTTAGTAAGTAGGTTTATAACCCTAGAACGCCCCATATAGTAACCCTAGTTATCCTAATCTTCAACCTACTTGCTAAGTCCCCCTGACGCTCCTCCAAACGGGGCCTAGGGTCGAGGGTTGAGGCTCTGGGGTTTAGATTGCGGCTCCCCCTGCTCACAGCACTCGCAAGCCGCCACGCACTGATAACAACAAAAAGCATTAACTCAAGGGTTCCTGGGTTTAGGGTTTAGGGTTGGTCGTACCCCTAACAGCTTTCCCCAATCTAGCTCTAATATAGCCCTTATATGGGCCAATGTAGTCTCCTAGAGTCCCTTACAAGGATCCGAAAAACCAGGGGTACAACCCTAGGACCACAAGCCTGAAACCCTTGATTAACATAATCCTTCCAGCATGCAAAGCTTTGGAGTTCTGACTGCTACTTACTAAGGTTTAGGGTTAAGGGCTTAGGTACCTGGGGAATGAAACCATGGACACTGACCAGGAAACTTGTTTTTGCTTTCAGGTTGGCAGGGGCCCCTACACCCTAACCTACCCCCCCTCAGTCCTCCCCAGAACGCAGTCGAAGAATTCCCAGTACCTACCAGTGATATGTGGCCCGTTCCGCAACCTTCAGAAACAGAGTTTTGGGGTGTGGCTTTACACAAGGCATAGGGTTTAGAGTTGTCAGTTTGAGGTTTCCAGTTTAGAGTTACGGGGTTATGGTTTAGGACGATTAGGACGTGCTACTCATGTAGACGGCCTTATGTCCCCAAATAGAAATAAGTCCTCCTTTCAAGGAGCCGAAACGAATAACGTACCTTTCTGTTCTGAAAACACCAGATTGCGACGCATCCTCTCTCATCTCTCACTGGTCCCGGAGGTTTGTACAAAACTCATGCTACCACCTTTCTACCAGCTGAAGCCCCTAGACCCTGAAGCTCACCCTCCAAGGAGCAGTAGCGCCTCCTTCTGTAAGTGAGTGGCATAGCCCCAATCCTGCGCTCCGAACACTCCAGAAAGCGTAATACAAAGGATGACTGGGAACCTTTGGTCTGTCATAACTATCGTGACATGATGCTCCAGAGGTCCCTGACGGCTCAAGGTATTACCCTCAATTAAGGGCATGGCTGGAGTAGGGAACAGAGTGGGCTCAAGGCGGAGTAGGGCAGGGAGCACTCAAAAGGGATCCTGGGGGATTAAGAGGTCTATACGGTGTGGGGGATCTGGGTTTTATTTAAGGGGGGGTAGAGGAGCGAATATAGGTACAGTTATGGGCAATGCCACACAGGTTTGATACACGCGATCCACCCCTCCCCAACTCTCAACAGTAAGCTTTTAGAACGTGAGCTCATCATTGCTCTCAAGGTTTGGCATCTTCGTATCAAGGCTCATCAGCGATTGAAGATCGGGCTTCAGGTGGGCTGGAAAAATACCAAAATGCACAGCTTAGTCATGCCAGATTCTGGGCAAGCACGATGATGACTGCTTCCTTATGAAGATTCATGCCCTCCACCGAGCGACATCCATACGTGTAGCTCCGCCCATCGGTCCCCGAATTCGCCCCACATCCAGCACACGCATCCACATGTAGTTCCCTACATGTCCAACACCTTCCAAGAACCAGAACAGAAAATATCAATGAGCTCGATACGGCACTCCGACGAGGCTCAACGTTCTGAATAAACAACCATTGCAATTTGGAGTACAGAACAGCGAGTCAAATTTTGGACCTCAAGCAGCCCTAACTTTCGATATTCAGCCCCAAACCCTACAGAAATGAAGTAGAACAAAAACAAGCCTAGCTGCAGACCTTAAACCCCAAGCCCCTAAACAAACGCAGGGTGCGCCTTCTTGAGTTGACTGGCCTTGCAAGCGGCGAGTCGATCCCATTGAGAGAGGGGGGGGGGGCGGGTGCAAGCAAACTAATCCCCTTGCCCACCCCTGAGAATACGTAAGCAGATAGAGACATACACTCCAACTACAGTGTCAGGATGTACTTCGCGGGAAGTGCATTAAGAGACCTGGGGCTATTAGGGAAGGCTTCTTTGCCTTCCTTATGCCAGACAGGTTTCAAACTTTTCTTGCAGCAATGCTCTTTTGGTTTTCTGGGTCGTACTTTAAAGGCTCACAGAAATGTTTTTGAGTGGGCTGCCTTAATCAAATAAACAAGGAATGTTAATGTCAGGGCCTGCAGGATGTTATTTTGCTATAGCTTGAAGGCTTTTGCCCCTCGAAATTCAAAAACCGAACCCACTAGATCCTGAACCCTACTCTCTAAAGTCCTACACCCTACACTTCAAAACCTACAATCCACCCTCCCCCGCACCAACATGGGGCCCCAAAGAAACTACAGCCCCTTGGCAAGCTAAACAGTGGGCCTCCAGCGAACGGTGCTGCGTTCGCGGCACGAGCCGCAGTGGGCCATCCTGCATCTCAGATCTCAGTTTGGAAGTATCATTACAGAGTTTAGGGTTAAGGTGTAGTAGGGACTGCTACAGGGATCCATTCCTTGCTTCCTCAAACCTTAACTTCTTTGGCTTGGAGCGGCAAGGGCTCGGGGGGTTGAGGGATTGTGGCTTAAGGTTTACAATCCCCCTTAAGTAGGTAGAATATGGCTTTGGGTATATTATAACAAGATCCCCATATACCCCATATTCTATCTACTTACGGGACTATACCCTAAACCCTGAACCGTAAATGGTAGTTTCCATTTTCTTTTCCATTATCCCAAAATAACCCCATATTCTATCTACTTAAGGGGGACTATACCCTAAACCCTAAACCCTAAATAGTTGCTTCCATTTTGTTTTCCATTCTCCCAATATAGATATTTAGGGCCTAGGGCCCCTAAACGGTAAACCGAACCCTCCCTAACCCACCTAGAAGCCAGCATAGTCTTGCGCTTAAGGGACTGTAGTCTTCGGAGTGTCGCCTTTGGGGTGCACAAGTTCGTTGGGTTGGAGGGTAAATCCGGCACTTCTGCGTTCAGGCGTAAGTACGAGATTCCAACTTAATAACATTTCCTGTAAGTATGTCTCTGGTTACGCCAGCACACTGCGCATAAGGTGAGGGAACCTTAAGCCATACCACCTAAAGCTAGAATAATCCTAAACCAGTGAAGGCCAACACGTCGCAACCCCCAAACCCAAAACCCCAACCCTACACTGCTAACCCCTTCACTAGGAAAGGTTTGGGGGCCCTAGAAAACTACATATTCATGGCTTTTTGCTAGGGATAAAGGTAATAGAAATAGAGAAACTAGTTTGAAACCTACCCCTCTCCGCTCTAAACCCCCAAACCCTAAAACCACCCCGAACAGAAGCTCTGAATTATTTGAGCATAGCGGCCTCGCAGGAAATGTCGTCAATAGCAAAATTCCTCGGCGTTCCGAAGCTTTTCGCAAAGCATTTTGGGGTTGAAACGGCATTTCTTGGTTTCTGGTTAGGGTCTAGGGTGAAAGATTTAGGGTGGGATTCTCAGTCAGGTTTATGCAAATTTCAGCAGGTGCTTGGTATGGGTCGAACGTTTGCGTCCTTGCCTGTTTCAGGCGTAGTATGTGTAGAGGGCGGTGACATGTAGCGGCCTCTTCAATCAAAAAGGATTGTGGGGATTGAATTTCTTTTGTTCTGCTCCAGCTATACAAGGGCTGGACATTGACATGAAAAATGTTGGCAACCTGTCAAGGCTGTACAGTATTGTGAACATGCCCATCTCGGTGGGTGCTGCAATTCCTTGTTCCTTGACCTTACCTGTAACTGTAAGCCAGTTATGCAGAGACGTCAGCTGTACCTTCATCCATTCCTCGGCAACATAGTACGCGCCTACAGTGCTCTCCAAGCCTACACATTTGCCTATAGTCTCACGTGTCTTTTTTTTAAGGGGAAAGGGTGCCCATTCCGGGACCCTCCGGGTAGATGGGATTAACCTTCAACACCCTCAAACTGCGAAGATGCCAAAACAAGGCCGAGCCGCGCTACGATGGCGGCAGGAGGGTTCCCCTGGACAAGAGCTGTTTTAACATCGATCCCCAAGGAGGTCGCCTGGGGTTATGTAGGGAGTCTATAGGAGCTATATAAGGTTATTAAAATTTTCATGGAAATCCATACAGCCTATCCCATGGGCTACACAGAGCCCTATAAGCGGGTCGTGTTCTTGGAGGAGAGTTACTGCTGCGCTGTGCTTAGAGGTTCATGGGAGGTCACAGGGGCGGCTACAAAAAGGCATGGAAATGGTGCTCACATCATCTCTTATGGCTCCACCTGTAACTATCCATGTCTGGGTAAAATGCCAGTCTTACACTCCGGATTCGGTTCAGGTGTCCGGCTCCATTGGAAGAATGGACACCCTTCCCCGGCCTGCAAGACGGCCTTATGTCTTAAGTAGTCAAGCTCCAAACCTCAACTACAAAGAACTTTGTCTGCTTACTGAGCCTCCCCCTTTCCCAGCAGCAAACACTCCCTGCCTGGACACCAACCAATTCAATAGCATGCATATGTGCAGAACGTTTCTGAAAGCCGGAATAAGAGGACAAGTGTATGCACTTTCAGTCGACCCTGAAGAACATCAGATGCAATGTGGGCCTGTCCTACAGCGGCAGGCGTCCGTTTTAGGGGAAATCCTCTTAGGAAGCAGTCCCAGGAATTTTGGAATGCATTTTATCACCACCTCAACTTGCTGGAACTGTACCACAGGTTTTTGGGGGAAGAGCAAGCTCCTGTTTGATTTGTTCAGAAAGTTCCTTGGCATGGCGTCTGCAGCTTCGAGGAGAAACTCAAAAACCCTAAGCCCCAAACCGTGTATTGAATGTATTAGGTGCAGGCCACACCAAGTCCACAACCAATCACAGCTGCAACCTGCTGATGGTGGGGAAAATCTTGCACTTTGGGTCAGCCGTTCACTTTAACTCCTGCAGCGACGGATAGCGGAAGTGCCTTACAAAGTCGACTGTCACGCCTGAACCCAGCGACTTGAGCCCTAGACACAAATCTCAAACCACCCCTAAACCCTCAACCCTTGACCAAAATGGATGCTGATCCACTATAAAGCCAAATCCTCTACAAGACCCTTTCACCACCAAAACCCAACGTAGACTGGTGCCTTGTCGTACATTTCCGGGAGCTGTAGATCCACATGAAGGCGCTGGTGTGTGTCCTGACTGGCACGCGTTGGGAGGAGAAGATGAGGGGGTTGAATGTCCATCCTTGATATCCACTTAGTAACCCGTACAACCTGTACTCAACCTCAGCCGCAAAATCTTATATGGCAAAGGACAATCTTCACTTTTTGACACACTTTCCCAAAGTAATATGAAAAGATCCGAATGTGTCTGGGATGCCTAACACGATTCAGAGCTTGGCGTTTAAGGTTTTCAGAAGCACGAATGCTTCTCAAAGTTCACGTCCTTCAAACATGTTCAGAAACTCCCGTATAATCACCACCTTAGCGCTGAACCCTGATACCCTAAACCTTTAGACCACCAATCCCCGACCTCAAACCCCCAATGCGCTAACCAAAACCCCTGAAGCTGAACAAAATAGATCCCGAACCCTAAATACCCCACATTCCTAGGCCACAACCCCTAAAAGCCCTTTACCCTAATCTCACCTGAAACCCTAAAGCCTAAACCCAAAGAATACAACCCTAATCTTAGAGACTTTAAGCTCATCCATGCCGCAGTCTCCCCCAGGACGAAATCTCCCCCACCGCCGATTGCGATGTAGTCGCCGCCGAAGGCGGCCTAGCATGCGGTGTAACAATGCCTTTGTGGTTTTTAATAATGGTTTTTCACAATAACCCAGAGGGTTTAGGGTTTAGGGGTTGTGTTTTTTCACTTCACCCAGGCCCATGATTGATAAACCTCCTCCCCTTAATAGGGACTATAATAGGGATCCTGATAATAAGGCCCTGAAAAGGAAGGGGGGGGGTGTTATTCATCAGGGGTCTACATCACCGGTGTAAGAACAAAGTTTAGGATTTAGGTTTTCGGATCTAGGGCTTACGCTGGCGTAGGGGCCTGCCTAGTTGGAATGGGGTCCCTCTCAATGGGCTTGTAAGGATTGGAAGATAGGTAGAGATATGGGATTGTTGAAGCCCAGCTCAATCCAAGAAGGTGTTGGGGAATCTTACGTACAAAGCTCTATGAGTTACCAGGGGATGCACGACTCACGCTTGCAAGTGGCTCAGTTTAGGGTTCAGGGTATGTCTATCTGATTTGTTCTGGACATCTTAAGGTACTCTTCATGCTATTGCAGTCCTCATGCAAAGCACCGTGCGAAAAGGTACCCGGCGTCTAGGCTGGGCTGGTCTTCCATGTAAAGATCAACAAACCATCAGAATGCTTTTCGGGGTTGACTAGATTCTAAACCGTAAACGCCCATGCCGTCACCGACTGTAACTTGGTAGGGGTATCGAGAGAAGAGCGGTCGTCCATGCAACCCTACCATAGCTGCTTGTGAGGTTTCGGCTTCAGAGTCTTAGGTCTTGAGGTTCCGGGAGCATCTTAAACTGCACAGACGCCAGTGGCCACCGTGCCCTGATGCATCCTGCTGCGACTTCACACCCTCTTCTGCCTCCAGAACAGGCGTTACAGCGGGCTGATCCAGAAGCTGTGCCCACCTGGGGAACGTGGATGGAAAAGGTAAGTTGAGGGTGCAGAGCTTTGGATTTGGGTTTGGAGCTGGATCTGTAGGAGGGGTTCATGCGGAGGCCATCACATCTCAAGCAGTTCGGGTTGTGGGGATTAAAGTAATTCGGAATCTAAATGATACACCCTGGACCTCTTTGGGGGTCGGTTTCTGGTTCGCAGGGGTGTCTGACTTTCGCGGTAGTGCAACGTTCGCAGACTTTTGAGGGGAGACACCCCCGGCACCACACCTAATCCGTAGACCCTATTTGGGGTTTCGGCTTTAGGCTTTAGGGTTTGGTTCTTCTTGATTCAGAAGCCTCAACCCCTATCGCAAAACACCCCCACCCCCTATCATCAAATACTCCCCAGTATCATGTTTTTACTTCTACTCCTTCTCTCTTTGCAAATGTTGGATACGGTCATCACTATGATCCTTACCCATCTAATTGTTGAAAAGCCACAAAAAACGGAGTATTCCATGAGGGCGGGTGTTAGATTGCCGTGTGCCGGTTAGCACCCAAAGCTCATGCAAGGTGAGCTGTGTAAGGTTTTGGGGATTTACGGTTCAAGAAGTTCCGGGCTTACGGCTCCACAGTCCCAGTGCAAGGGGGCCGTAGGTAGAGAATTGGGCCTGTAAAAAAAGGCTGACACTGGTACGTTCGGCCAAAACCAGGAATACAGCCAATTTGCCGCGCGACTCCCACACGTGCACCATGTGGTGGGTCTTGGAAGCGCCACCCCAGGAGTACCTGCTCGAACATTGCTTCGTTTTGCGGGCTGAACCCCTGCAAACCCTGATTCCGAAACCTTGGAACCCTTAACCCAACAATCTGGAAGCACTGAATTTCCTGCCTTGGATTTCAATGAGAACTGTGGAGGCCTAAGTACGTTGCAATAACTTCGAGGTCCATTCTAGGTACCCTATACCATGTTTCTAAAGGAACCCAGGGCCTTAACATAGGAATTCATGTAGGGCCCTTACAATAGTTCCTTCGGGTCTCTGAGTCTGGCCACAGGGCTTAGAAGAAACTTCGAGCCTCAACCCTGAGGTCTTTGCAATCATCTTAGGGGAAAAGGGCTTCGAATGATGGATTTGGGGCGACTCCCACAAGGAAGAGACTTCAGACATTCCCCCAGATGGCCTGAATGCCAAATTCTATACGGAGACTGCTCGACTCTCCTCCCCTGTCTGGGGCTTAAGCATCATGATACTGTAGTAATAGAAGAGCAGAGTCATAGAGCGAAAGAGCTATAATTGAGAACTATAATCATATAGAAATGTGGGTGGTTGTCAAAATTATGGTCCCTTTTTGGATCCCTACTATAATACGGCACCTAATATTCAGGGTACCCAAAAACGGACCATAATTTTGACAACCAACCATGTAGCAGTACTACCTTCCTGGTTAAGGCTCCCGGTGTACTTACGGGTGCTGAAGGAAAAGCGGTGGAGTGTGTCCTGTCATGAAATGTATTGGCCCCCTCCCCCACATGTTCCAAAAAAGCATCCCTCCTAATATGAAATATTCCCAGTGGTATACTAGAATATATAGGAATATGGACTATTAGGGGGATGAGGTTTTGAAATTAGGGGGAGAGGATTACATAACCCCTTCTGATCGTTCCTCTATTCAACCCCCCCTTCTGACGTGCCTCCGCGGCCCTCGGTTGCCCAGACGCTGCGGATCCTCCGAAAAGTTAAGGTGCTACAGTGAGGGATTTAGGGTGAAGAACTTAGGGTCATGGCTTAGAGTTCGGAGCTTGCGGCGGTTTGGGGGTTTGGGGTGTTGTCACTTGAGCGCTTTGTCATGATGCTGTCCAGCAAGCAGAGTCTGATTCTGGCAAAATTCACAATGGATAGATTGATCCTCAACTCCGAGTCCTTCAAAGATTCGAAGCTCAGGACCAACCCCGTAAACCCAAAGCAGCCCTTCAGCACAGCCCATTCAGCAATTGTTTTGAGAAACGTCTCAGAACAACAAAGAATACATCCTAAGTAGCCCTCTCATCCCTATAGAAGCCCTCGAAGACTATACCTGCGACATTAGATCCCACATCCCTAAACCCCTACGGTATGCCCCAGAAGCCCCAAACCTAGAGCCCTCACTCACCTCTACGTGGAGGAACTTACTGACAAAACAAGCCCAACACGCCTCAAATCCTGACCCTAAACTGCTACACATCTAAATCGTACATACCTGCACTCCAAAATCTACACCCCTCACCCCATTAGCCACTGTTATTATGTGGCCCCACGCCCAAACTGTCTAAGGCCTCAAACCTTATCTCTGCACCCCCTAGCCCTGGACCCCAAATTCAAGACCTTGAAACACGACACGCCGAAACCCCAAATTCTACATCCTTAAGCCTGCACACTAGAAGTCTACACCTACTCCAAAACCCTACCTTCTAGATCCCAAGCTATACAACTGGCTGCTTTTCGGGATGCTACTAGAGAATGAACATGAATTTCTATGTTCCTTACTGGGCGTTCTAAGCAACACCCTTTGCAATGGTACCTCTGCCAGAAGTTTTGCAGCCTCCGCCTGTAGGCTTACTGGCACTTAGTGCATAGTCTAAACTCCTTAAAAGGGGGTTATAATGGGATAGTGGAAAAGAAAATGGAAACTACTGTAATATTGGGGTTAAGGGATTTGGGGTTTAGGGGTTTAGGCTTTCGGGTTTCGAGCTTAGCGTTTCAGTTGTAAGGTTTTGGGTTGAGCGCGTGGGGTGTAGGTTTTTGCGGATTGCGGGAGTTACGAGGCGCTTAGGGCTTAGGAGATGGATTCGGAGTTTTAGTTTGAAGGGAGTTTTATGATTTAAGGTTGAAGCCTTTGGGCTTAAGGAGAGGGAGTCCATATGAGCTTTAGTCTAAACTCCTAGTATCCCCCTTAATAACCTCTTTTGTAGTCCCATACATAGCCCCCTATCTAACCCCCTTTAAGGAGTTTAGACTACAGCTCAAATGAGTAAGAATTTCTCCCTTAGCACTCAGCACCCCCCCATGTTAGGTCCAGGCCAAGGTTTCAGAGCATTGGATGCTGGGACACAGGTTGTAGTTTAGGGTTTATGGTTTAGGGTTTAGGGTTTAGGGTTTAGGGTTTCTAGGATTTAGGGGTTGAGGGGTTAGCGTTTAGGGTTTAGGGTTTGGCCCCTCGGGGTTTATGGTTTAGGGTTGGGGTTTGGGTCTGGTCAGGTGAGTAGTGCTTTTTTTGGGTGGTTGAACCTAGTAAGATAATATTCTTATATAAAGAACTATACCCAAAAGGAGGATACAATCTTACTCTATATTGGGTACCATAATACCCCCAAATAAAATACTAATCAAATAACCCCTATATAATCCCAGTTTCCATTTCATTTTCCATTTTCTTTTCCATTTGATTCTCCATTATATAAACTCTAAACCCTAAATTCTAAACCCTAGGGTACCATAGTATCCCCAAATAGGAGGGTTTGCAGAAGCATGGCCTCCACTGCCTGCCGCAGCTCCAGCACGGTCGCAGGCGGCAGCGCCCCGCGAAGCAGCACAAACCCCTCCTGTGATGTTTGGGGGTACATGTTTCTTCAGGCGCCCAAACCCGGAATTCTACACCCGAAACCCTACACCCCAAAACCCGAAGCCCCAAGACCACAACACTCGCGCGTCCTGCTTCAGAGCACCCGCAACGGCTTGTGGATCACTGCCCCGGTCGAAGACAGCTGAGCTTGGACGGGCGGTCAGGGCCTCAGGCAGTCTACCACCTAAGAATTAAACCGTCCACCCCAACAATTTACCACTGTAACATAATAAGCACCTCTATGTCTCCCTGCAGAACAAAGGCCCTCTTTTTTAAGACGATGTACAACTCTGAACGATATAGGGATTTAGGTTTTCTTGGTGCGTTTTGAAGGTATCATGAGTTGCAGGGGGATTGTGCACTGAGGGATGAAGATGGGATGATAGGAGTAGATTGCAGGCTTTAGGGTTTAGGGCAGTGGTTCGGGAGATTTTCAAAGCTTGGGCTTTCCAGGTTTGGGCTTTGAGGTCGTCAAGCCCTCATCTCTAGCAAGCTTGATCAGAAAGAGACTGGACATTGCCTGCCCTAAAACGGTTAAAACTCGGCTAGCCAGTCCCAATCCGTATGCATAGGAGCTCAAAGGGGCATATACTGCAGAGGCCTAATACATTACCAATATCATGCTGACCTCTATTTGAAGTACCCTATACCGCGAGACTGCAAGGAATCCAGGAGAATAATATTGATAATTACTTCGGCCCAATGTCAGTGTTTAGGGTATGCATTGGGGTTTTGTGGGGCTCCTAGGCGTACCCTCCTTCAAGCTGGTATGCTAACCCGAAAGCCTATCTTGGGTTTGCATGTGGAATGGTCGGCTCAAGGACCCGGTTGGCTTGTTAGCTGATTGGGTTAGCCTACCCGGGTTCAATTGAGTAGCGTTTTTTTGGTGGTTGAACCTAGTAAGATTATATTCCTCATATAAAATACTCTTCTCCAAAAGGAGGATAGAATCTTACTCTATATTGGGTACCATAGTATCCCCAAAGTAAATACTACTCAATTGCGTATGTTCCAAGCAGCTGAGTCGGAAACGTCAATCACTCCCCCGGTCCCTGCGGATGCAACGAACCCAAACCCTCAACCGGCCTGAAATCTCAATCCCAAAATCGAAATTAAAAAGCCCTAGAAGCCTACAAGCCCCTACATAACTTTATAGACAAAACAAAAAGGACTGAAACGTGCAAACACAAACCCCTTTAAACCTTCTAAACCCTACAAACACCACTAAGCCCTGAACCCTAAACCCTAAACCTTTAAACCCTAAACCTTTAACCCTTTAACCCTTTTATGAGGGTCTTCAATCTCTGGCCTCCTCCACATCAGGGATCTCCAAGGCCTCGGGTGGACAATGCCGCGGCCCGGCTACCGCCGCAGAGCGGTGAGCGCGGGGCGCAGGGCGGCCGCCTGCAGATCTTATATTGGAATTTAGGGTTTTAGGACTTCAGGGTTTAGGGTGTGGGATTTGGGTGTTAAGGTTTAGGGTTTAGGGTCTAGGGTGTTGGGCTTTGGGTCTAGGGTTTTGGGTTTTGGGCTTCGGGTTTGGCAGTTTCCCAAAAACAGCGAACCCCAACATAAACCCAAAAACCGATAATCCTTATTGTAGGGACCCCCCCAATAGGTAACCCTAATTTTGGAAGACAAAATTGGGGCTTGGGGGTGTAGTGATTTAGTAGTTCAGGGTTTGAATGGGGGGGGTGGGGCAGTGGGGCCCTTTATTGTTGCCTCTGCAAGGAATGTGAGCTGGCGTATGAGCTACGGGCAAAATTTCCCGTGCAATTACTGGACATGGGTGCTTGTTTTTGAATTTCTAGTAGGGACTATACTAAACTACCAAAGGGACCCCTGCGTCCGCGCTTGATTGACAGTAGCTCATATGCAGAATACTTTCGGTCCCTGAAAAACCCCCCAATGATTCCATAGCTTCCATTTCCTTTCCATTTCCTTCATTCCCTGCTAACCCGAGGAAAGCAAATCAAGTCCCTCGCTGGCAGAAATGGTGGGCTCCTTGCACATTCCTTTGAGGCGCCAGCTATATTAGTGAGCCTGATGACGATAAATCCTGCACCTCTTGTTGGGATTATATTACGTAGGCACTGCTAGAATAGTGGCAAGCCCTCAACCCTAAACCTTGTTTGAAATGTCTGATGAAACGATGTTGGTTAGCCCCACTCGCACATGACTGCTAGATGATTCTGAGTCTGGTGGGGACACCAAAAGCTCCTATTACTGTAGGTCCATCTCTGAAGTCTCAGCTTTCGACCTGAGAACCCTCAAGTCAGAAAGAGCCTGCCTGTTATGGTTTAGGGCTTAGGACCCTGAATCCTAAACCCCAAAGCCTAAACCCTAAGCCCTAAGCCCTAAACTCTAATCAAACCTTGAGTCTTTTTACCTGGGGCTTAGCTTTTTGCAAGGTCTAGCGCCCTAAACCCCAAACATTCAACTTTGAGGGGTAAGGGCTCTGCTTCGAAGTCAGGACTCTGAACCCTATAGTCCCCCTTTAAGAAGATAGAATATGGGGTATATGGGGATCTTACTATAGTATACCCAAAGCCATATTCTATCTACTTAAGGGGGACTATAAACTCTAAACCCTAAGATAGTAGTTTCCATATTCTTCCATTATCCCAATATTACACCAATATTCTATCTACTTAAGGGGGACTATAAACCCTAAACCCTAAAACCTATACCCTGTACCGCGATATTCTATCTACTTAAGGGGGACTTTAAACCCTAAAACCTATACCCTGTACCCCGATATTCTATCTACTTGAGGGGGGGCTATAAACCCCAAACCCTTGACCCCAACACGCTGAAAAGAGCTGCTGACGTTTTACGCCCAACACCTCCAACTTCCAAAGCCCGAACCCCCAGAAGCTAGGTACTCAGGGTTTAGGGTTTAGGGTGTAGGGTTTAGGGTCAGGGATCGGAGTGTGGGGGCAATTTTTTCCGACGCGCGAAAAAGAGAACATGGAACATGAAATGCAAACTGGGATGATGTAGATAATTTAAAGGCTAGGCATATAGCGAGACACTACTTTTATCCATACTAGCGATTATATGAAAAAGAAGGATATCACCTAGCCACGCCTTGGGCTTTCCCTAACTAGCCTTTGAAAAAAAATGCTTCATGAAGACGGAGGTCTCAAAGAACAAGCTCAAGGTCTTGAAGCACCCCAAACCCTCCAAGCTCTGGAAGCCCTTGTCGTCGAAGCCCCTAACTCGCCTCAACTTCTAGTGTGCAATCCCCCAAAAAATGGGGATTTCCTAAAACTAGGGGTACCATTTTGGGGGCCCGAATAATAAGGATTATGATATTTTGGGGTCTAAATTGGGGTCCCCCCATTTTGGGAAACTACCAAATACCCTGAGGCCCAAAACGCCTGAGCCCCAATGAACGGAGATCCTCTGAGCCTCATAACCCTCCCGAACCTACCTGGCCCTTCGTTGGGATGGTGTCTACAGCAGTCCCTTTGCTTTATGGGATTTTGGGTGTAGGGTTTGAAAATACAAGCAATCTCCGCAAAAAAATGTTCTCTCATTCCCTACATTCCCTACCAAGCACACAGTAGTGATTGGCAAAACAATACACACCATATCTCAGCATTCAACACCCTAACCCTCATGCCCTAAACCTAAAACCCCAAGCCCTGAAAATGCTGTTAAAAACTTGGAGGCTACAACCCAAACACTCCCCCGCCCACCTGGCTAGGGGTTGAGATTCTAGGGCGCCTGCCCCTTCGTGAAGCAAGCAATGGCCGAAGTCATCGAGGCTCTCCGAGGACGGGATCCTTGTCATTGTTGGGCTTTAGGATTTGGTGTTTAGAGCCTAGGGCTTGAGCTTGTCTATGGTGTAGGTTTAAATGTTGGGGGCTTGCGGGCTTTTCAACTTGGGGCCTGAGGGACCCTGGGGAGACATATTAGGAGTACAATGTGGTTGTGGAGTCCCCATCCAGGATTCTATATGGCGTTGAGAATTCCCAAGTGTGGGCTTTGGGAATTTATGTTTTCTGCATTTGTCTAAAGGGGCTTGGGGGGATGTAGGAGGCACATGTGCCAAAAACATACATCGAGGGGTTGGGGTCGGGGTTCATATTGGGCTGCCAGGTGAAGATACAGCTTTAGATAGTTTGGAATTTAGGGTTCAGGGGTTTGGGCTTTGGGGTTCAGGGTTTATAGTTTATGCAGCGTTTAAGGTTTGGGGGTTAAGGGTATAATCTTTTACGGCTTAGCATGTAGGGTTCGGTTACGGTTGGGGGATGTATCATGTTGAATACAACCCTCTCGCCCCTGGTATGCAACACCAAGACCGCATCCCATACAAGAAAAAGCACCCCGCAGTAGCCCAAGTAGGTTGTAAGAAGTTTTGACATGTGGGTGGAGCACACGGTGTTTCATGCTAGGTATGTTAATCCTAAGTGCTCCCTCACAACTACAACAGTGTCCAAAACAACAACCCTAAACCCTAGACCCGAAACCCCAAAACCCTAAACCCTATACCCTTAAAGCATCCGAGCGTCAGGTAGGTCCAGAACTGGCAGCCTCAGGGAATGCAAGGGCTTCAGTTCTTCATGTTTGATATAAGGGCCTATTTTACTAGAGTAGTGAAGAAGCAAGTGGAGAAGAACATGAAACATGAAATGGAAAGAGGTTTCTGTGAAGTTTATGGGGATCGCAATGTACTGGCCTGATTTGTCTGGAATCGGGCTCTGGAGTTCGAATGTTGCTGTAGTTACTGAGATGAATACGGATTACGAGCGGATAACGTTGGTAATTCTCCAGGGGTCGACTGTAGTGCTACTGTGTAGTGGTCGTTGGGAGGTTGCTCGCGGAGGATCGAAAAAATCTGTCCATGCCCGAGTACAATCATACTAGACCTTGCCAACAAGCGAGCTGTTCTCCAGATATCTCTCATTTCATAGCAACATGAAGCTCGAGACATCGACCAAAACCTGAAACAGTGGCTTCAAGATCTCAAGTTCGTTGGTGGGATGGTAAACTCCCTAATACCGCTCTGTTCGGACATAAACCCTATAAGGTCATGTGCGTTTCCTAATCCGAGGCCCTAACCCCTGAAACTTTGGCCAAGCCACGGGGCTCTGCCTGGCAGATGTAGCGGCAGACCTTTCTCAACAGAATTTACATGTATTTGAAAGATTGTCAAATAATGGTTTCTCTTTGGGTGCCCTCAAAATTAAGGGCCGTATTAGACGGGTAACCCCAACAAAGAACGTAACTTGAAAAGCTTTCCATCTTAAATCTAGGGGTTCTTTGTCGGGACTTAGGCTTTAGGGGTCAGTTTGGGGTTTAGGGTTAGGGCTCTTGGGGTTTGACACTCATTGTCAAGGGTTCAGTGTCTGGAGTGCTGAGCTTAAATTGTTGCTGAACAAGATCTCATAATTAAATCTAAGATCTTGAGCCCTCTATGGTACACAAGAATGTTTCAAAATATGCGATCGCGTTGCCGAACAACGAACGAATCTCCAACAATGACCGCAAGGTATTTTTCAGAGAGCTCAGAAAAAACTTACTTCAGGTCCAACAAGGAAGCTAATCAAATAAGAAAGAACCTGTGAAGACTACACTAAAAAGACTACACTACGCCATAAACCTAAACCCTGAACCCTAAACCTCAAACGGGGCGGTATACAACTATGAAAGCTTCCCAGAACTGTTTGTGAATGGGTCTCCACATGAAGCAGAAAGCAATAAGAAAAATTAACGAGAATCCCAAAGTGCCACCTGGAACACCTAACTTCAGCCCAGCGGGGGGTGTGGAGCACAGGGCTCAGGATTCAAATTTCAAGGGTTGGTTTAAGGCTTAGGGTTTAGGGTTTAAGGTCTTCTGTTTAGAGGGCTCCCATGGAAGGCGGGGGCAGCAGCTTTGGTGATTTAGAAAATGCAGCTCAGGCCTGAATACGTGAGCAGCTGATGCCCAACTTTGGTGCCCGTGCCAATTTGGGGTAATCTAGGATACTATGGGGTTATATAGGGGTTTATAAAGATAGGGATTATATACGGGTTCTATATGGATAGTTGAAAGGAAAATGAAAACTACCATAATGGGCTTATATAGGGTTTAGGGTTTGGGGTTATATAGGGATAATGGAAAAGAAAATGGAAACTACTATAATGGGGTTATTTAGGGTTTAGGGATTCTTACAACCCAGACTGATCAACCTCAAGCTATAAACCCCTAAAGCCCAAGCCGTGAACCCGAGACCCTGCAAAACCCAGCTGCCGCACAGTAGCTACACCGCTCTGGGCCGCATCTTTCCGGACGACAGGTAGGTCCACAGCCTGGTTTTCTATGGTCCTAATCATGGGACCCTAATATTTGGGGTGTTAGGGTTTAGGGTGTAAAGGCTCTGGGGCAATGAGGATCAGGCAGCCCGTGTGGACTGCGTAGGGAGGGGGGCTCTCCAGCTCAGGCGTTTTTTAAATTGCTTTTGCAACGAGAACTGGAGCTAGGACTCTGAGGCTATCATGACATGGGTTGCCAGGGGGCATTTCACCTAGGGTTCTATGGTAAGGGCGTGCAGTTTGGGCCGAGAAATGGGCACATTGAAAGCTGCAGCAAGAGAGCTCAAAGATGTGTTCGCTCGGCCACATGAGCGAATCAGCGACAAAGATGCCCAAGGCGTCGCTCGGCCAGATCAAGATATGAGGTACTCTGACAGTGAAGTGTGCAAGGTGATAGTCGAAACCACGATAGTGCTGAAAAGTTTGTGCCCCAAAGGGCAAACTCGGCACCTGCAGTGTTCCCCTGCCTTTGTGAGACCAACAAGCATGGACTATAGTCTAAACTCCTAGTATCCGCCTCAATAACCCCTATAATAGTTCTATATAATCCCCTATAGAACCCCCTTTAAGGAGTTGAGACTATACTATAGCTCATATGGACCGCTTCTATGCAGACTTCAACAGCCTTCTGGTGCCCATGAAGTTCTGCTTTCTTCTTCTCCCTGTGGCCTCAAACATCAGCCGAAGAGCCAACCCTAAATCCTAACCAACAGACCTAAACCCTACACCGAAATATCCTTAATCCCTCTAAGCCCAAAACCCAAAATCCCTAAACCCTAAACCGTGGAGATCCCTCAGCCCTAGAAAGCCGTTTGACCCTGAATCTAGGCGGCCAGGTTCGCATGCTTGCTCACGCCGTTTCAGGTCTAGGGTTTAGGGTCTAGTCTTTAAGGTTGAGGGTCAAGGGTTATGGGTTTAGGACTTAGGGGCCCAAAGCCCAAAACCCTGGACCTCGAGTTCGAGTCCCCACAACCCATCAACTGTGCAAACCTTCAATGCCTGACCCCTATCCCCACTGAACCGGAGGCCACAGCAAGCGGGGGCTTCCACGAAGCAATATGAAGCTTGCTTCTCAGGATTACAGCTGGCTAAATTCCTGGATGTGAAGAATATGGAAGCCGAACGCCTAAATCCAACCCCCGCTAAACCCTCAACCGAAAACCCTAACGAGACTAAAGCCTGAATCCCTACGTAATCCCTTACTCCCTAAAGCCCAAATCATGCTGGAGCACCGGTGTCGTGCCTCGTCCCACCACAAGCACGGTGACTCCACACAGCAGTAGCTGTGACCTCAGCAAGGGTCTCCCAGAATTATGTATCCCTGTTGGGTATAACACAAGTAGAAACCCTAGACCTGAAACCCTGAGCACTGACCCTTAAGCCCTCAACCCTGAGCCCACGAAGGGGCCATGATTTGACATCCGGTCACACGGGTTGAACAGGGTTGTGTTTAGAGGGGTTTCAGAGTCTAGGCAGGGTTACGGTATGCGCTTTTTAACAAGTGGCTGATGGCTTTCGGGAGAGGCCACATTCAGCCAACCCGACCGGAGGTTCGTGCGGCTTTGAGTTGAAGGCTTAGGGTTTTAGGCTTGGCGAGAGCGCGCTCAGTAGTTCGTAACGAAGCTTCCCAAATTGTATGCCTAACTGCATAAGTCCCGTGAGCCTTGAAGAACCTTCAAACCTACGCTGTACAATCAAGGCAAAGTGGTGGCAATCTTGCACCTTTATGCTGCCCTATATCCATACGGTTTAGGGCCAGGGTTGTGGGGCTTACGGTTTAAGGTTTAGGGAGACCCTAAGCCTGAACTGCGATCCCAAGCCCTAAGCAACTTTGAAGCACCACAAGCCTCAGCTACTTGATCTCTGCTTTGACGGGGGAAACCTTTCGCTGGAATTCCTTAATCCTAAACCCTGGACCCTACAACCTAGTCTTGAAAGCAATTAGAGGTGGGGAGTTAGCAGGACGGGCCCATATATAAGCAACGCAAGCCCCTTACATAATGCACACTGCCCTTATCAAACACTCCCCTCCTGAAATTTGACTTTTGAATCCTGAACCGTGATCCTTGAACCAAAAACCCTCAACCCTGAACCCAGATCCTAAAAACTGAGCCCTCATTTTCACGGATTTGGGGCGCCCGCTGAAGACCTGACTCCAGCAATCGCTGCGGCAGGGATCTTCTCTGTTGCACTGCGGCGCGGCCTTCCCACGTGTTTTTGTTTAGGCTATGGCACTTGGGGTTTGAGACAGTTCTGGCTTAGGGCTTTGGGTTTTTGAGTTTTGGGGTACGGGTGCTTAGGAGGCACTTTGGACAAAGTTCCTTTGCATGGCTCCGGCTTGAGGATAGTGGGTTTAAGGCTAAGATGGGTTGAGGACTTATTGCGTAGGGGTCAGCATTTAGAGATTGGGACTTAGGAGTTTAGGGAGTAAGTTTTGGGAAGCAAGGTTTGATGTTATGCAACGTTCAATCTTTCGCGAATGTTTACTCCGAGGATTTGGATACAGTGTAGAACCCCCAGGAACTAGCAACACTCTCCCCCCTACATTTGGCAACATTCCTTCTTTTTTGTTTTCGGCGTAGCTGCCCCCAAACTATTTCAGTTCTTGAGGCCCCATGAGCAGGCTCTAGCGGCGTGCATCGGAACAGATGATGGAAATAAGAGTAGAACCCTATCCACTGTTGGTAACCATCGTATCTAGATTGAAAATACGACTTCAAGGCCCTAAACGACTGGCCGGGGCTCTGGGTTACAGCATACTATAGCTACTCAAGGATCCGAAAGCACAATATTGGTACTGAGTCACGATAAACGCTGCATAATCCCAGTTTCCATGTCACGTTCTATTTTCTGTTCCATTTGAGTCTCCGTCCCTCCACCTATTCCAGCCCCTGCTACAACACTGGCTCCTAAACCCTATCTATCCCCTGAAGCCAGATTTAAAGGCACACCAAACATCCCTATAAACCCAGGGCTTAAGACACTACATCCTAAATCCTGCCCGTTTACATCCCAATATAGCCTCTCTACAGAGACACTACATCTCCTTGCAACTCCTACTTTAGTTGCTTGCTGTTCTGAACCCTGAACCCTACACCCTGAGCTCTAGACCCTAAACCCGAAGCCCTACACTTCTACACCCTAACACCTGACCCCAAAACCCTAAAAATTGAACCTTAGACCCTATTCATCCAAATGTGAACCCAAAGCCCTGAACCTTAAACTCTATTCACCGAAATGTGAACCCCAGGCCCTGAACCTTAGACCCTCTTCATCGAAATGTGAACCCCAAGCCCTGAACCTTAGACCCTATTCATCTGAACCGCTTCCAGCACCTCGAAGGGATGAACGGCGCAGCGCTGGTCAAAGGCTACTGCGAGGCTGGCCGCCAGCGGCCAGCGGATCATGACCAGATGTTTGGAGTGTATGGTTTAGGGTTTAGATCTTAGGGCTTAAGGTTTTAGGGTGTATGGTTTAGGGTTAAGACCTTCGGGGCTTGGGGTCTAGGGCTTACAGTCTTTTAGGTTGTAGAGTTTCGGTTCTAGGCTTTAGAGTCTGGAGTTTAGGGGTTATGTTGGGCTGCCCATGTTTTGTTCTCAAACACGCTAGGTGTTTTGTTACAACACTAGGACTCAGAGCTTGGGGTTGAGAGGTTCGGAGGCGGCATGCTACGGGTCAGAGGGTTTAGGGGCTCAGAGTTGGAAGGCTAGGGTGACATACCAAGAATACGCAGAGCACGAAGCAGTTGCGACGTGGTGGACACAGTGCTGACAACTGTATATATAGGCGTCATCTAGGTTGGCCCCTAAAACCCGTTGAAAAAATGTTAGTATATATGGTCCCCTATTAAAGCCATTAGGGAAAATATCAAATAGCCCAGGGGCCTACTCAGTCATCTATGTATAATATCCGACAGTAACACTGAGATCCTTAGCACCACCCGCCCGTTAAGGTTCACCTTACAGGCTGGACAGCGTCTCTCGGAAAAAAGCACTCCACTTGGCTGCCACACTTGGAGATGCACACGCAGCTCCATGTGAGTACTGTTTTTGTCGTTGAACCGATTCCTTATATAAAATACTATACCCAAAAGAAGGATATAATCTTACTCTATATTGGGTACCATAGTATACCCAAATAAGATACTACTCATGTGGGTCTCTGGTTGAAGAAATGGACACTAAAAATTATTGGGTTTGGGATTTTAGGGTCTGGGTTCAGAGTTGGAGCATCACAGCTTGGGGCACAGCCGCTGGTCTTCGAGCTTGGTGTGATTGGTTTTGGATTCACTCAAGCATGGAGCATGCAAAGTTGCACCTTTACACCGAACTGAGCTGAACCCAAATGTGAACAAAAGCCGGCACAATTTGCGCGGATGTCTTGTTGTGGTGGACACAGGGAATTAATGTGATAGTCCGATTCTCTAGCATCAGGAGGCTATTCGCTCAGAGAAAGCCCTGTCCTAGCATTGCTCAAGTGCAGGAACCCTTTATCTGCAACATAAACGCCCTTGCCACGGTGCAAGCCCTTCTGAGACCGTCTCATCACCCCTGTCCACATACCCTTATTGTCAGGGAATACTTGGAGGTTCTTGGGTAACGGAAATATCATGATAACCATATCAGGGAACTTAGGAGGCGTATCACTGGCGTATAGCTTGGATACAAATTCAAGTGCAATTCCAAGTGGGCTATGGACCTGGAAGCACGTTTCTTGCGTAACCACTGTATAACGCCAGCTTCCATTTGCATTTGCTTTGGTTCTCCACTATTACACATAGACCTCCAAGATCCTGCAAATAGTGAGCGGCGGGGCGTGTGTTCAAGGCGCTTCCATAAAATAATTTCACTCCGCAGATGCACCAAGATCCCCTTCACAGTCAGGCAACAGCTTTGCAACCGACTAGCTGTCGGGCTTAGGGTTTGAATATATGCCAAGCATAAAGTGTCTTTTGCGGAGTTTCCGTTTCAGCGTATTAGACTCTCAATCTTGTATGGAGAAGTTTTGGCAAATACCCAGTAGAGCGCATGCATGCCCGGCAGGCCATGCCAGGACTCAGGAATTTCTTGGCAGTCTCGTAACGGGTATGAATCCAGGCGCGCCACTCTTGCGCAGCATCTTGAACCCGGGCCATGCTGGTGCATCGAGGCCGTCGTCGGATAGCGGTCTCCAGAGGGCACAGCTGTCTTTTGTCCCAGTCAAACGTGTTCCTCAGAGGCCTAGAGCCTCCAAGCATCCTACGCCGCAAGCGCAAAACCTAGGCCACATAGACCTGCGTTGATAGATCCCAGCCAGTTTTGTAGGGCCCCAATGTTATTCAGATTATCAGCTCAGCCTTCCAATGCTTCGGCTTGGAGTGGCTGCTGCAGCTCAAAGCTGCGAGACCCATTCGCAGGGTTTGCCCCGGTACAAGATACAGCGTGCAATGCCGTCACGTGCTTCAGGCCCCGGGTCTGACTACAGGAGTGGAGTCAAAGGAGTCCACTGTCGCTGCCAGCTGCCAAGGTGTGCTCTGTCCTGCACCCGCGCCTGAGGTCGCCAAACTTAGGAAGAAGTGCTGAAAGCCAGCTCCCAGTGCCTCACTTCCGTACAACCGGCTCAACAGCAAGCGCCACTTCATTCGTGCGGCATATCCCAATGCTCCGTAAGAATAGGCTCAAAGGGCACCATTGGGGGTGTGTGCGGGCGAGAACTACGCAGCCTGATGCATCTTCTCCAAACTTTGTCTGTAGATGTTGGCCACCTCTTCTGGCGCGATGGGTGCAAACTCCTGGGCTAAGAGTTCCAGTTATGTGAAAGAGCCGCGCAATAGCCTCATTCGAAATAAGTGCAAAATCCACCTTCCCCAGCCTGCATCCAATTGAAGCTATCCCGAGAACCCAAGACTTTGTTAGACGGAACTTGTACCACGAGAAACCAACGCAAAGGTTGCGTTATGGTAGCTTCGTGTGAAAATGTTCTCCCACCTTCGGTTGAAACACATGCGCAGCCACAAGAAAGAGGGCACTCCCCTTGAAGGGAGACATCTAACTTACCGTAATTACGGGCCTCCATATTCGGAGCACACTAGCCACTACAACCTCGTCAACCCTGCGAAATGGCATGAACCCAAAATCCTACGCCTTAAATCCTAAACCCTAAGTCCTAAACCCTCTAAACCTTCAGCCCTTAACCCTTGAACTCTAAGCCCCGCACCCTAAAACTTGATCTCTAGAACCTTATACCCCCCTACCTACACCACAAATCCTCAACAATTTTGTAGACATCCAATCCACCCAGGCGCGCCAGGCTGCAGGTTCTGTGGATCTTCTGCCAGGATTGCAGGGGCCGCGACCGGTGAGGCCTCGTCGGGTTTGCCACAATGTGGAGCTTTTGACAGCTGGAAAAAAAGCGGGGTTGCTGTTGAGGAACTTCGGCTGAATAACCATACTGTGGGTAAACAATGAATAATGCGGTTTCCTTGTTATAATAACTTCAAATGAGTTCCTTCCTTGACAGCAACCCAGAAAGGGCTATGAGGATGTATAATGATGCAGCTCCTACCCCAATAGAGGCCCCAAATACTATGGTTCTTGCTAGGACGACCCCCAAAACAGGTACCCTAAACCCAAAGAGAAACACCCTCATGTAGGTTTAGGACTCCGTAAACATCCAGGGATAGGATTACACTAGGGTTCAGGCCTTCAACAACTGGGAGCCCCTGTACTAGGTCGCTGTTAAGGAACTGAAACTCAATTTACTATCATGAGGAAACCCCATTATTCACTATGCACCCATATCATGGCAACATAGTTTAAGTTCCTTAACAGCAAGCCAGTAGAGACCCTAGGGATGCATGGAGGCCATCGAGGGATAGTAGGGATCCGCTCTGTCAAGTACTCTGTAGGGACCATAGGTCTTTCCCTATTCGCCCTGGAACCCTCCCGGTCGCTTGGGGAGCTGGTCATAGAAGAAACTGCAAAACATAATTCGCAGGACGTCCCCAGGGTTTAGGGGTACAAGGATTGCTCCTTTCCCAGCTTAGCAACCACCAACAAGATGTGTAGGGTTTGGGGCCTACGAAGGTTTGGGGTTCAGGTGTTTTTGGGTATCGGGAAGGGCTAAGACACCCCCTTTGGCACCTGAATCTATAAGTATTTCCTTCTTGGCGGTCTAGTAGGGACTTTGGAGGGTTTTCTTCGCTTTGTAATAAGACATACCAGAGTTTACGTGGGTTAGACGGCTTCCGTGTTTTCTTTAAATTGGTATCCGCAAGGTTTTAAGGCCACCTCTTGAAGGGTTTGCGGAAATTCCTCAAAGTTTGCTGCCTCTTCTACCTCAACAGAAACGGATCCTTGTTGGTAAAACATGAGAGAGGAACCCATGGTTTGCGAGAAACCTCGTTCAGCAACAACAGATGGCGCTAAACATTTTCAAGAACGAGAAATTTCACATGAGCTACTGTCTAAACTCCTAGTATCCCCCGTAATAACCCCTATAGTAGTCCCCTATATAATCCCCTATATAACCCCCCTTTAAGGAGTTTCAGACTATGGCTCACATGGCAGAAAATGGGGCTGAAGCGGGAATTGCTCAAGACCCTGAGCCCAGGCCTTAACCCTGGACCCAGTTGGATGCTGTGTTGACTCAGCAAGTCTCGGTACTACCCCCCAAAAACCCCGATAAGCAGGCCCATAACGCCTACTATTTTCTTGTGGTGATTAGGAGGGAGTACGTGAATATATTCCTTATATGATCCCTACACAATATATTCCCTCATTTCTTGCTGGACTCCCAAGCAGATCACTAAGTAGGCTCCCTTGGCCAAAAGCGCCTCCAGACATAACACAAAGGAAAGCCCACCTTGTGATTTGCTTCCCAGGCCGCCTCCTTGCAGGTTGTAAGGATTTTTGTGCGTAGGAAAATGAACCCCGAAAATACTCAAACTACATAATGATACTATATCGAGGGTATGCATTATTAGGGTTGAAGGAGTATAGACCCCGACAAGCAAAATGCCAGACATGGTTAGCGGGCGTGGCACACGGCCGCAAAATAATCAAACCACTGGGGCTTGCAGTAAATCAAACAATTCAATGACACTAGCCCACGCCCCTGGCGGAGTCGCTGCTGTGGACCGAATATTCTAACAATACAGGTTCATGCCTGAGTTGCATCGCGGCAGCCCGCCCGCAAACAGCAAGTACAGTGCGAACAGCGACGTACCATGGCTACTCATGCCAAAGCTGAAGCAAAACCTGCACCAGCGTAAACAAGCAAGGACAAGTCTTAGAGCATTGCAAGACTTTTCGCCGAGTAAAGGGTTCGGTATCGTCTAGCCCTAACCACTCTGGCCGGCATCCATAATCCCTAAAGCCAAAACACTACCCGAAACCCTAAAGCCTAAACCCTGAAGCCTAGACGCTTTACCCTAAAACCTACCCCCTAGGCTTTGGTCCACGTCTCTCTTCAGGTTAATTGGCTCAGATGATCTATATGAGTAAGGTCATTTCCCCTTGCAGTACGTAACATTTACCACAATAGGTAGTAGGATTTATCGTGGTTTTTACGAAGAACCAATTAAGGACAGGTACTGCAAGGGGCAATGACCCAATATATGAGAGAGCTCCCCAAAAAAGTCGGCCACAGGCTTCAAGATCCCAAAACAGCTCACACTTCATAATGCATGCAGCAATGCACTACCAAGACTGAAGCACATACAAGTTCCTTACAAACTTCCCGGAAATGCATACATTTATGTGCATGTCTATGTGTATATATATAGAAACACATAGTTGCTGGGTTCTGCATGACATGATTTCAGAGAAAACGAGAAACGCCAACCCTACAAGAGAAGCCTCAAAGTTGGAAAAAATCGTATCCGCCCTCGCGATACCCAAGCACAAGAGAAAATAGCAAAAGTCGTCCTATTTCCATGTTTCAACTTGGCCTTCAATAGCTGTATTGCGGGGGTGTTACAAAATCTGGGCCGAACCTTAAAGACCTATATCCCTACCCCCAAGGCCCAACGCCCAAGTCCCTAAACCCTGAACCCCTTAAAACCTAAATCGGAACCCTTCAAGCGAGTTCCCAGGCCCCTTGCCAGTCCTGCAGCGTTTCTGGGCGCAGCGCAGCTGTTCCAATGCCGCAGCTGCGCGTGCGAAGGAGCTGCATGCCTTTCTTACAAACCATTTTATGGCAGTTTCACACCTGCAGTTAACGTTGTCTTCAAAAACCACTATTTAGTGTCGGGTGGGTTTTGTTGTAATTTGTCCAGAATAAGTCTCACAACCCTGAATTGAGGCATTTTGGAGTATATTGCAAAAAAACTTGAATTAAGGGTGAGCGAATCCTCCCAGTCTTTTGCAGGTTTATGGTTAATTCTAGGCGGATACCGAGCAACCATAAGGGTTCAATTGTAGGGGTCCCATAGGTGGACATGGGGATGTATTCAAACGGCCGTCGGTAGCTGTAGTGGCGAGGTGTCGAGGTGAGAACTGAACCAAGACTATATGGGTGGTTGTTAAAGTATGGTTCCTTTTTGGATCCCTATTATAATACGGCACCTAATATTCAGGGTGCCCCAAAAGGGACCATAATTTTGACAACCATCCATATGAGCTGTAGTCTAAACTCCTTAAAGCGCGGTATACAGGGGATCATATAGGGGAGTATTATAGGTGTTATTAAGGGGGATACTAGGAGTTGAGACTATAGCTCATATGCTCCCTATACAATATCATAAACTGATTCTTCTTGGAGGTGGATGGGTAGGGTTCAGCTGGCAATCCCCGTATTGCCAGCTTCCAATGAGTTGGGTATGTGGGACGTCCGAACACAGGCCTTGGATAAAGCAGGTGCGATTTGTTGGCAGTTTCTGTGATAGCTTCTGTATAACCTGAACCATTGACCCTGAACCCTAAACCCGTATCGACCAAGCTTGCACGCAATCCCTGGACACAGCGTAAGCCTATTCAACGATGATGCTTCAGATGAACAGAGAACCTGAACTTGTTGATGCTTAAGGCCAGTGTGCCAAAGTGAACCGCTATGAAGAAACCTATATCTATTCACTTCTGCTTAAGCACAAGCCGTTAAGCCCATAAACTCGAACCTCCAAACTAAGTCCCTGTTTCCTTAGGAACTCCACAAGATCAGGACGCTCATATCTTTAAACCTAAGCCCTGAACCTTAAACCCTTACGGAATCCTAACCTGCACCCACAAACTGGGTCAAAGGAGTCCTATGAAAGATCTTACTACCTATAGTGGTAGCTGTCCCTGTAAGGGGGAGTGACTTAAATGATACTGACAAAGCTGAGCCAGCAACAGTCTAGACGATGATTTCGCGCTATATGCCCTGGAGCCCGTAAGTATTCATTGAGTGTAGGGGGTTGCATTACAAACCCTAAGCCCCAAACCCAAATCTTCGAATATATTTTAGGACATCCACAGAGCCCTAGATCCTCAGCCTTAAGCTGTATGGTCTGAAGCCAGGTACAAACACGAAATGCATTGCAACCATTTTGGTAGAAAGAGTGCTCATGTTTGGAAATCCGCGTTTCAATACCTACTTGCAAGTTTCTGGTTGACTGTAACAATGAGAACCCAGCAAAAACCACATTAGACGGGCTTAGGGAGCTGGTGGTCGGGTCATAGCTGCAGTTCAAGACAGGGTTCAGGGTTCAGGGTTCAGGGACTAGGGCGTAGCTCACAAAGCCCAATCCCTATAGATTACTGTAAGCTCCCCTCGCCCCAGGTGTCCATTCTACGTGACGCTTGCTTTTTTCATTGGACTCTCCATAGTCAGCTTGCTACGACTATTGTTGATATTAACACACGTATTCCACGATTCTTACTCATACGGCTGGAATGAAAGAATCCTGCATGACCCCCAAAATACATTACAGTATACCTAGAGATTTATGGTATTGATTTTTGGTATGTATTGTCATACTGATACTGACCCTAAGCCGTATACCCTAAACCTAAACCTTAAACACCCTAGCCTAAACCTGATTAGTAAGCAGATTTTACCATGCCGAGGTACAACAGTAGCCACAACCTCGCAACATGCGTCGCACCATTCGGAATCTCCCCTGCAGACAGAGTTTAGGGGTTAGGGTTTTAGGGTTGGGGGTTGTGGTTGTGTAAGGGCAGGATTTTTGTAGGGATAGGGGTTAGGGCTTGGGACTTGAGGTATCTGGCATCCTTGTAAAAAGGATGAAAGGCTGGCTTATCTCGAGGCTGTATCGGGCTCAGGACATTCCACGGCGTACATGACCTGGGAACCCAAACAACTCGGAATGAAATGGTTGCTCCCAACTTCGTGAATAAGGACCCCAATCTGAAAAACGAGTCCTTGGGAAGAACTGTGCTATTTCTGGTTGCTTTGTTTTCCAGATGAGCTATAGTCTAAACTCCTAGCATCCCCCTTAGTATCCCCTATAGTAGTCCCCTATATAATCCCCTATATAACCCTCATCAAGGAGTTTAGACTATGGCTCAGATAGGGTTAAGGGTTGGAGGCCTTCCTAGAATTACGGGCCCCTTCCTAGAGGACATAGTGGTTAAGGGGTATACAAAGAAATATGGTAGCTTCCCAAAAAAGGGGGACCCCAATCTAGACCCCAAGATACTATAATCCTTCTTATCGGGACCCCCAACAAGGGTACCCTTAATTTTGGGAAACTACCATGTAAGGCCATCAATTAGGGGTCCCTTCTTGGGTCCTGACATGAGCTATAATCCAAACTCCTAGTATCCCCCTTAATGAAGCCCTATAATACTCCCTATATAACCCCCTATATAAGCCCCTTTTTGAGGAGTTTAGACTATAGTACACATGAAGGATGATAACATCTTGGTGCATGTCAAAGGCTCCCCGACGCAGCTGGAAATGCCCACATCGTGAAAACCGCTGCAAATGAAGTGGCAGCTAAGGGCCTCTTTGTTTCTCTTTGTGTAAAGTCTTGGCCAATACACCTCCCCCCAATCACTTTTGCGAGTAGACTCCTGGTAGAGGAGCATGTACACTTTTGGCTGGGCTCATGCCAAATGGATTTGCGGTACAGGGCTGCAGGTGCACACGACCTTCAGGCCTCAAATCCACTTCGTCTAAGGTGTACTTCAGAGCCGCACATTCTGCAAGATCTTTGGGGGGGTTCTCCGAGCTTCAGAAGAACCCGACCCCTGTCAAGGACTTCCATGAACTTCCAGCTCCATGGAAATCCTGGAGTCTGCCCATGAACTTCGAAGCTAAAGAGCTTCTGTGGACTGGATGCAATCAAATCGGGCTTGTGGATTGAAGTTTATGGGTCTGGGGCAAAGGAGACAGTGAGACAGTAGGATAACAAATGACCTACCTATAATAGCTACCCTTGAACCTCCAAGCAAGCCTGCCTAAACCTCTCAAACAGCAAAGGGGTAGATACACGGTTTGGGGTTTTGTTGTCGTGTTACTATGCCGCCTCTTTCGTCCTCCTGTGGAGTTGGGTTGTGTGTTTAGGGTTTAGGACGTCTAGATGTGGGACTTGTAAGAAGATCGTCAGCCAGACCTTCGTAGATTCGTAGAACTCAACTCCAAAGAATCGTAAAAAAACACCATAGCCCTGAATCCTGAAACCAGAGCCTCAGTCACAACAATGCGTAGCCGCGCAAAACGGCCGTCGAATGCAATAACCTCCGCACCCGATGCTCTGGCCTTGGTTTGGGTTTCGGCGCTCAGGGTATTCGGGGAAGCGTGCTGTCGTACAAATTCTCCGGCGCCTTGTACACACAATACCCAAAGCACGGCAATCTCGAAGTGGCGTTATTAATCAAACGCAACCAACAGCCCAAAACATGTGCCTGTACATGTTTATCTGGCGCGTTCTGGTGGTATAAAGTCTTTACACAGACTTCATCAAGACCTTATTGCCCATCTGGCCTCTCCAACACGTTCCGTTGGGGTTTAGGATTGTAAGATCGAGAATCCAAGGTCTGGGTTTCGGAGTTTAGGGTTGAGGATTCAGAGTTTGGGTTCAGGGCTTAGGATTCAGGATTCAGGGGGTAGGGAGCCCTCCCGTGCATCCCATCGCACAACGCCACGGTCTTTTCCGCCAAGGGAACCACATGGCCGTCCGACAGCTCCACGCCCGCCACCTTGCCGATCTCAAGCTGGAGGGTTTAGGGTTTAGGGCTGAAGTTTACGGAGTGAGGTTGGGGATTCTCAAGAAAAAGTGGTATGCTTAGGGACACCGGGGTAGGATGGAGATGACAAGAAAGATTACGGGGTCACTAAGAAGGATTGAAGGATTCCATAGGGGCGACGTTGAGAAGCTACCAGGTCTTGGCTGCTTACATCTCCATTTTGAAGTCCTCGAGGTCTTTCCTCCAAACACATCTAAACCCTAAACCCTACACCCTGAGACCCTAAACCCTAAGTAAGGAACCCAAAACCCCAAGTCCTAGGCCCCCCCAACGAAGGTGCGGACGGCGGATCTCGGAGTCAGGATGGTTTCCCAAAATTAGGGGTACCTTTTTGGGGGTCCTTATGATAAGGATTATAGTATTTCGGGGTCTACATTGGAGTGCCCTTATTTAAAGGGATTACAAGCAGAGCTTGCGCCAGGCTAGCTGCGGCTTCGTTGTCCTGGCACGACGTCCTGAACCCCGAACTTAAGCCCCAAATCATGCCCACGGATATCTTCTACAACCTCTCTGGAACCTCTGACGTCCGTAGATAGAATGATGCCAACAATGTAAAGTACCTGACTGAAGATCTGAAAAACAAATCAGACACGAAACGCTAATGCTACCTTCCCTTCTTCCTGAATTTTGCAGTAAGGGAATACGTCTCCTGAACCCTATAAATGCCGAGTCCCAATCCCCAAACCTAAAGCCCGAAGCCCTAATCGCTCAAAGCCCTAAGCGCCCTTCTACAGTTCTGACCTTGGTGGCGAAGCCTTGACCATCAAAACCCGAAACCGCATGAATCCATTTGTTCCTATGTTACATAACCCTTGTTAAGCTTTTTGAAAGTTCCAGTGTGATCAGGAGAGGCACCAAGCGGCGCAGGCACTCCTCCGAGGGCGGGGCCTGATCCTCGCTCGAATGGGGTGCTTAAAAACTGCCTAGGAAGCTGGTGGCCCATAATCACGGGCACCAGTCAGAAAGAAATCCATTCATTGTTTGGGATAACAAGGCTTTCCATTTTGAAAGTGATGCGTTCATTCTTATATCGGCTGAGAAGGCTTTCCAGGTAGTATTTGGGGTTCAGGGCGTCAAGCTTGTGATTTAAAATTCTTGCCTTAGGAGTTTAGGGTTTAGGGTTCCCTGAACCCTTCACTGCGGCGGAGTAGGGGCATGGTGAGAAGATTTCTCGGGAAGTTACTTTGGGTCCGTAGAAGCTTGTCTATGTTCGGGTCTGTAGAAGCCTGTTTGATAGAATCCAGCTTGCAAAAAAAGGTTAAATGCACAACGACCATGCTCCGCCTCCGCGCAACTGCCATGTCAATGATATAACTTTCGGCCCCAGAATTGGCCATTGCGAGCGGAGGGTAGGTTGGGTATTTTAGTAGTCCGACGTGGCTTAGATTCTATACAGTGTAGGATTTAGGGCGCTCTATTTGGTTTGCAAGAAAATGCTTGGTAGCTTGAAGTAGCTTTGGCCTGAAATGGGGAGCCTAGACTTTCTGAAGTACAAACCACTCTGCTAGACTGGTTCCTTACTGGGCTAGTACTGTGAGAATCGAATTTTGATGTTCTTTAGTGGCTCTTAACTTTTAACCCAACATAAACTAGGAAGCTATATCCAACAAAGACGCGATTAACCCCTTTTCTTTCGTAATTAAACTTCGAGCCCTAATTGAACATAAGACACCTCCCCAAGTAGGAAGCCTCCAACCTTTCCATGGGAGTTTGCTCAAATTCCTGTTGCCTGAACGGAATATGAATTTAAGGACAGGAAATGTATCCTGACAAGAACTCAAATAATTGACCAATGCGAGCCTAGAACAGAATGACGCCTGGACTGTTCCCTGTGCACCACAACTTCAACTGCCACATGGATTAGGAGTACAATTTTGGGATGCAGCCTCTTAGCCCAAACCTGCGCTAAACTGGTCTTCAACAGGCTCCACTTCCTCTGGTGCAGCCCCGGTCCTTCGCACAGCACGTCAAGGCGATGTACTCCTGTCAGTGCTGTCTCTAGAAGTCGAGTACAAGGGTCCCTCTTGAGCAGTATATAGGTGTTGCTATCACATAGCCGTTGCATGTATCCAGGTATAACCATTCAGCAACAAGGATTCAGGCTGTCGCCCTTTTTTCGTTGGGGGTTCGCGGCTCCAGTTTAGGCCAACGGCTCCCTACTCAGGGCTTCGGGTACCAGGCGTAGGCCTTCGCGAAGTTTAGGAGGGCAAGGTGATTTCATGTAACCCGGTCCCAAGGTTGGGAGCCTCAAGAGGCTCTGAGCCAAGTCAGCAAGATACCATCAACTTCTGCACAAGTGCTAAATACCCTGAACTCTCCAGTTGAGCATATGTTCTCCTAAGGAATCAAGATTGTCCCTTGTACAGCCAGCTTCTGGGCTTCCACGTTTGCTGGGGAGAGGGTGTGGGACATCCCTTAGGGCCATTACCCCTCTTCAGCATTCAGAATCAAAGATAAAATCGCAAACTATCAACAGCAACCGCGTCTACTGAACCATCCCTAACTCAACCTGCTATACTGAAGAAAAACATCTCGAGAAAATTGGGCCCCCCCTAAACTGCGTGGACCGTCGAAGCACGTAAATGCGCGAACTACTTGAGATTAAAAGAAGCAAACAGGTATTGAAGAGCTTCTTCCTAAACTTATCGGAAGTGCGGATTTCTCAACGACAATCTCTACTAGGATACCCTAGCCCTACATCCTTCTCGAAGGATTTCTCTGGAGCAGTCACGAAGTGGGTGAAGTGGCCATCTGTTGTCAGCAGAAGCAGACCTTCACTGTCGCGGTCCTGACACAACCGTAGGGGGTGACACAACCGTAGGGGGCTGATGCAGGGCCTCGGTGACTGGAAGAAAATATGAAGGAATGTGACGATGCAATACAGACGCATCTCACGCAGTGAACAGGCCTCTGCAACAAATTCAAGATAAACCTACAGAGTCCCTGCTAACCGGCGGACCCGAACAACAGTTCAGAGGCTGACATGTCTTGGTAGTGATGCTATTCCTGGGGAAGTCTATATGAGCCCACACGCACGGTGTTAGTGTCCAGTCGTCCAGCATTGTGGAGGGAGCTTGGCGATCCCAGGGGGTAAAAGCCTTCGACAGAGGACTCTTTGGATTCCGGCTCTAGGAGCTCTTGGTTTGGAGTTTAGCAGCCTGAAAATTGGAAGAATGGTCCCCTGCTGATCCTTTTTTCCCACTTCAAGCTTCATTTCAGCCATACTGTAGAGCGTTTAGGGTAATCCAAGGCTTTGCAATGCAGAGCTGTGATAAGAAAACCCTAGGAGCTCATCTGGAAAACAAGAGAATTGCGAAAGTGTTCCCTAGTGCTAAGGATTCTGTAGTGATTATTTTGTGAACCTCTGATTGAACCTCCGCCTTCCTGATGTGAGTGCGCGAAGTACGCAAGAGCTTCTAGGGTTGGATGTTGTGGACTTTCAGATTAGAGCTGAGAGTTTAGGGGCTTGGTTAGATTGTATCTTTACCTAGTTCAAGGGCCTAGAGTTTCCAGGAGTTGGGGAATTGGATGGGATTGGCGCTTTTGCTATACAGCAACCGGCCAGCATGTTTCCAAATATTACGGTCAAGATACGCGCGCTTCACGAATTCTACGGCCAAAGCCCACGCACGACAAGTACAAAGTAAGCACATGCATTAGCCATGTATACTAATCTCATCTTAGCACAGGCAAGTACACTACGAAATTCTAGCCGTGTCTAGACTAGTAGCCATAACACCATAAGAAACGGTGATACGTCATACTTTGCGTATAACTTGAGGGGTTTCCCTGATAGATGCACTAGCAGGTTTAGCTCCACTGTCAGCTGGGGGGGCGTGGGCTTCAGGACCTATAGGGCTCTTCTAATCCCGCTCATGCTGAGGTACAACTTGGACATGTCAAGTCTTAGATTCGCGCTTAAGTACGCGTAGATGGTGCAATCTTCTATAGTATTTCATAGTAAACATTAAGTCTACATCGCGCATGTCTCTGAACTCGTTGAGCCTACATCCTAAAGTAACAGATCTGAAACGAAGGGGCTTCAAACAACTGGAGGGCCCCAAAGGTGAGGATAACACATCGCAATGTGGAACGGGGACCTTTACTGTTTGTGAATACGCATAAGAGCTACAGTCAATTTTCCCATATAGTTACTGGACAAAGGGTCCTGATTAGGGAACACGTTGGAGACTGTACCAATCTTTCTCAGGGACCCGTATGTCCACCCTTTATGGTGCCCTTGGTATGCCTGATACTGACAGTAGTCATATGGCATACCCAAAGACATGAATCAGGTGCTGGGTTCCCTGCCCAGAAGAGACTAACCATAGAGTACAATCGGATGATATAACCCCCAAAAGATTGAATGGATACCTACTCAACTACGAACAATGTCCTGCCAATTACGCGGCTAAACCTTCATACTGCAGAATAGTTGGAACTGACTTTCGAGTTATACTCTACTCAAGTATAGGATAACATTACTAATCATTGAGGCTTACATGTCCCTAAACCCTAAACCCTAAACCTCCCTACATAAATTCCAATTTTGTTCTGAGGTCTGCTTGAGGTCACCTATACCATTATCATACGAGGGTTCTGGAACCGTTTGCAGTAATCGCTTAGTGCTAAGGGTAACCTTTTTAAAACATGTACAGCTTTAATAGGGAGACCTCAAAATGAAAAGGGAAAAAGGATAGTTACTGGGCTGCCTAGTTTAGCCCACTCTTACACATTAACCTGTCTCAGCAGGCGAGGAGCTTGCGACAACGGGCCGCTTGCTCGACTTCTCGTTGTGCGAAGTGACCACGCCGCGCGGTTTGTAGAACTTCCTGAGCTTGAGGGTTTAGGGTTTAGGGCGTGGGATTTAGGGCTGGTTTCTTTGAGGCTCATGGGTATGACTAGTTTGTTTATGGTTGGTTCCTTTGAGGTACTTCGCGATGGAAGTTAATCTTGGATTCCCTGTATCTCCCATCTCTATCTACTGCATTAGGGCTCTAGGGCTTAAGTTTCTGGGCTTCTTTTCAAGGGACCACGGTTTGCGCAAGAATTCTAACGGTTTTATCACAGGGAGCACCACAGATAGCTTCTTGAATTGAAGCTCTCCACTGCGGTTTTTGCATGCAGCAGAGCCACACATGTATCCCTCCAGCAGGGGTGGGTGGGGACTTAGCTTGCCATTGGTTGGCTAGGAATGAAGGAATGGTTCCTTAAAGTAATCCCTGTATGACCCCTTCTAGTAAAGGTAAGTTAGTGGTTCGTTGTCTAGCTCTAAAACGGGAACATTTAGCTCTTCACAGGCGCGGAACATGCAAAGGCAAGTCTTGAATATAGCGAGGCACTACTTAAAGCGCTCATGCTTAGGCTTTAGCTCATACAGAGTTCAGGTATCCACAAACACGTAAAGTCTTACTCAACCAGAAGCCCAGAAGTGTTCCTAGGGCTCTGACACAGGCACGCTTCTGACTCGCTAAGGTTCAAAAGGTTTTAGGGTCTTAGGGTCTTAGGGTCTTAGGGTTTTAGGGATTTAGGGTTACAGGGTTTTAGGGTGTTGGGGTTTAGGGTTTTAGGGTTTATGGGTCTTAGAGTTCTAGGGTCCTAGACTTTTCGGGTGTAGAGTTTAGGGTTTAGGGTGAGGTAGGGGCTTGCCTTCCTCACCACACTGGCACGGTATGTAGTAGTCGAGAAAGTTTAATGGCATGAAAGCAGTTCAGGGCTTTTGGGCATATGCTCCCCTATGTTAGTTTAACAGCAGAAGCGCTGCAGATACACTGCTTTCAGGGAGTGCGGTTGGGAAGGGGTTTGTCTGCCTTAGCGGGGCTGAATACAACGGTGAAAGGAGCTGCATGGGACCGATGATGCCGCATGCCTTGAGGACATCTAGACAAAGGGTTTGAGGTATAGGTTGGTGTTGCATAGAATAGTAAGTAGTGGCTATGGGATATGACCTGTTTAAGACTTGGATTCTTCCCTGACTATTTTGAGGCAAGATTTCGGTGAAACTGGGCCCACTTCAAGCTATTCCCCAAAGTAGGTGTGCAAACGCTTCGCCTGGCCGCCATACTTAGGCATACCTGGAGCCCTTCGTTCACACTTCCAGTAATTCACAGGTAATCTAAAGGAGCTGATCTGCTTCCTGAACGGTTTAATCATGTCAAGCATGCTTTTAATTCCTTATTGGGTTGCAGTATACTAAGAAATACGGTCATATGCAACAAGGACCCAATGACGTAACTTCTTAGTGACCGGCAAATGATTTTAAAAAAAAAGTGCTGGCGGTTCGGGTTAACATCCGGCAATGCAGGGATGCAGGGACCTGAATAATTAGATTAGGATTTTGGGAATATGATGCTATAGTTCTATGCGCGACTAATCGGACTACTTTTGGCACAGTTAAAGCGGAGTTCAGGTGCATATGCCCGAAGAGAGTGACATCCGATGTGGACAAAAAAACGGCATGCAAAGCATCCAACCCTTGGCTGTTTTGGTGAATAGCAAACTCAACTCCTAAAGCGGCATTTTAAAATTCAAGTCCGTCATAGTCATACCCCCCCTCTCATTTCTCAAAAACGCTGACTTGAAGGTTCATGGGTGGTTATCAGTACGGTTATAAGTCTCAGCTATCTTGAATATAACCCCAAATACCACTTCCCCTGAACCTCTAAGTATCGAAGTCGACTACAAGCCATGCAGGCCAAGGCTCAAGTACACATCAGAAGGAGCCTTTACCTCGAGGTCCCCGTCTCCAACTGCGAGCACAATGACCTGCGAGGTGGCATCATGTAGGGGCCTAACCTCTCTTCCCCAATAACCAGGGCCAAAAAAGTTTAAACTTGTTTATAGAGACCCAAAAAGGAAGCCCAAAAAGGAAGCCCATAAAAGTTCTTCCATTGGCTAAGTAAGTAACTGATTGGAATGGGGCTTGTAGGTACATGTTTCTATAAGTGCAGAAGGCGGTGGGGAGAAGCTCACTGTTTATGTGCATGATGAGGATTTCAGAGCTGAGGGGATGATAGGCATCAGGGTTCCGGGAAGGCCCGATAAACTTTTATTGAGGAAGCTACCATACATGGTACTTGGATCCATAATGTGACTGAAGGTGTACTGCTTCGTTGAGGGGTATTGGGCTCTTTAGGTTGCGGCTGATGGCACGATTTTGGGCTACAATGGGCTCCACTCGCTAGTTGCAATGACCTAGAGTTTACGATCGTCCTTCTACTTTCCTTGCAGCAGACTCCTGGCACCATTCACCCTTCGCAGCTTTTTATTAATGTTAAGGTCCTCGCAACCATGAGCGCTTTCTGCACAAAGTAAGAAAAGACTGCAGATCCGCAAGCCCAACGCCACCCAAGTAACATAGAGCTCCATGGCCCCACTTCTTGAAAGGACTGTGGTCTTCACACGGTTCTCTTCGGGGCTTCCATGTTAGTTTGGGGGAGAGCATTCCCGAAACGCACAAAATCCATATAGTACATCCCTATACATCCCCATACCTTCCTATGTATCCCTGAAAAACCCATATGTACATATAAGTCATGATAAACCCTATAGAACCTTGCATACCCTTTCTGTGGCTACATACCCTTTCTGTGGTTTACAGTCCAGTACCTTGGCATTTGGCTCCACAAGCGCCGCCGGATCTGTGGCGCACTGGCCATCTACGGCCACTCGGCCATCCTCTGGCAGAGTCAGGGTTTAGGTTTGTGGTTCAGAGTGTAGGGTTTAGGATTTAGGGCTTATGGCTTAGGGTTTAGGGTGTAGGATGTAGGGTTTGGAGCTTCGCGTTTAGGCAAGGGCTTAGGAATTATGCAGGGATTATGTAGGTGTGATATTGGGTTTATGCGGGGTTAAATACTCTTTTTATAAGGTTACACAGGGGTAGATGTAGGGCTCTATAAGGACAGACGAAGATATGTCGGGGCATGCAAGTACATACAAAGATATACAGGGATCTAGCGGAGGGATGTGTCAGGAGATATGGGGAAGGTATGAGGTTTGGGGTCTAGGGTTTTCATTCCCCCAAACTAACATCGAACTCCAAGAAAGGCCCCTTAACCCAAACTTGCATAATTTTTTGGCAGGTTACCATATCGGCGACACTACCCAACACGGAAATAACATGTTACATGCACCGTACACCTTCAAAGAATCCATGTTAGTCTGGGAGCGCAAGTCCTTCCGTCTTGTTAGTAGGGAATGGAGGAAGGGGGCTCCATAATACTTCATGTGTAATGCGAGAGAGGACTCCCTACGCCAACCCAAGACTCCATTCCTCCATTCCTAAAAAAAATCCCTCAACCCTCAGCCCTGAACACCCACACGCTAGACAACCCGAAGCCCTAAGCACCGTAGTCCGCCCGCCTTCAGTACATAGAATATGGCTTTGGGCATATGATGATAAGATCCCCATATCCCCCATAGTCCATCTACTTGAGGGGGACTAAACCCTAAACCCTATATAACCCATGATAGTAGTTTCCATTTTCTTTTCCATTATCCCTATGTAACCCCAATAATATCCCAATATTCGATCTACTTAAGGGGGACCAAAACCCCTGAAGCTCTAAATCTCCAGCTGGCAGAGCTCAGTCCTCAATGAGGCGCAGCGCCTGCACCCAGGCCAAGATGGCAGAAGCCAGAGGAGGGTTCAGGGTTTAGGGTTTCGGGATTATGCTTTATTAAGGGATACTAAGGGTTACATAGTGCTATATAGGGTTATGTAAGGTTATAGAGGGTTCTAGAGGGATATATGGGGATTTACATGCTGTAGGTTTCAAACAAACAAAATTTGGACTCATTTGGGGGAGGTTTCCATACTCAGGACTATAATTGTCTGAGAGTCCGGCGTCTATACTGGGATCGCCCATTTGCCGAAACTACCTTGTAGATCCTGCCTACTGTACTACATGGAGGAATTACTCCCCTTGCGCTTCCTTCTAGCGGTATTCCTACATGTGACCCGAACCACTTCAAAACTCCTGTAACTTAAGTCCTCAACTCACTAGCCAGCTATTACGATCACAGAACCCTAAATTTTGCCCCAGTCCCTTAAGACGAAATAAGGAAGCCCAACTGCAAAAACATAAAGGGTCTCTGACGTCTAGTAAACCCTACGACCTTAAACGCCCTAATCCCCACCGTTTTAGCAGTGGATTCCACAGCCCCCAAGCATCAGCCACTAAACCCAAAGCTTCAAACCTCGAAGCCCTAAACCCTAAACCCCAAACCCGAAGAATTTAGTAGGCCTCTAATAGGAATATAGCTACCAGGGTCCTGATATTCTGTTGCATTCCTACTAGAACCCTTAAGGCCCTTAAACCCCATGCCTGTGGCAAGAAAAGGCGCCGTCGCTCCGGATCCCGCGCCGGGGTGTCCATGAGACGCCCTTAGTTAAGGGTTTAGGGTTTAGGTTTAAGGTTTTGGTTTAGGGCTTAGGGTTTAGGGTTTAGGGTTTAGAGTTTAGGTTTAGAGTTTAGGGTTTAGGGCTTGGGGTTTAAGGGTTTTAGGTTTAAGGTTCAGGGTTTAGGGCTTAGTCTGGGAGCTGGGAGCTCAAAAATCACATCCATCATAGCAAGTAGTCAGTCAAACAACACTAACCGTTCTCATAGCAATACCAACCATCATCATGATAATCAGACGGATAATCAGGATAATACCTACAATCAGAAGTTGATGAACTTCCCATGCGGGCACCTATACTCAAGTCTAGGGCTCAGGGCTTCTCAAATGCAGACCCCACATATATACGGTGTATATATACACATGATTTATAGGAAGAGCATTTGGGTTTCCCTTCCAAAGCTTCTGTAATGATTGCTTGAGAACTACTGAGAGGTAGTTTGGGTTGAGGAATCATAGGCATTTCCAAAGCAGGGATCCCATATGTATACCCAGACTTTTCATGACCCTTTACGATGGATAACCAGAAGCGGTTCGAGGTTTGGGGATTGTACACATTCAGGGTTTGGGTTTAGGGCTGTAGGGCTTGGGAGACGTTGCGGGCATTTTATGAAATTTGGGTCCCCTGCTAAAGCCAGAACACAGCACATGTGAATAATCCCTGTAGGGAGCCGCCAGAATCTTTAAGCGCCGTTTTGAGTGCAGGGTTCAGGACGGAAGGGGGATGATCAATACCCGAAAGGGCCGCATTTGATCCTTTGAGGGGGTCAATACTTAGGGCATCCCATGTGCCCCGTTCTTGCAAAACCTAAACTGATGCTTAGTGGCAAATGAGAAGGGAATTGATCCCAAAAAGACATTCATCCCAAATTCAGGTCCTGAACTTCTCTCTATAACCCATTCCTTCATTCCCTACTAACCACCGTAAAGCTCAAAATTCAAGCCCTACATGATAATGATAGAAAAGTAAAAACCAGGGAGACCCGTCAACAACGTTGACACTTCTAGCTGCTAAATCCTCAGCTGGCAGCTCGGAGGTCCATGGGCAGTTACGCCCCACTGGAAGGTGTAGCTTTAATCTAACTAAAATGACGTTAAGGGGCCTGCACGGCTCATAACTGGGTTTGGAGAAACAGTTAAGGAGGTTGTACTGAATTGCCTATGGGCCCGTACGTGTCCCTAGGATCGGAAAATCTTGCGCGGGGACCCGCGAAATGCAGGGAACATGCACCTAGGGACCCACACTAAAGATAATAGAGGAAATCCACAAAATGTCTGAAACCCGAAATTCTACATGCTGCACACCGGATGAAAACCCGATCCCTCAAGAGTCTAAAACCTAAACCTTCTCCCCTACAGATTGGGGTTCAGTGTTTCGCGTTCTAAAATCCTCGAGGTTATTTTGGAGGAGAGGGGGAGAAGGCGGGTCAATTTTGGAGGAGGAGGAATTTTTAGGGCGGGCATGGGGTGCCGCATAGCATCCCATAACCCACGGGGCCCAATCCACCTTTCATTAAGGAATATATCCTTCTAGGATCCCGAGGAGGACTTGAAGAATATTCCGCGATTAAGGGGTATTGGCCTCACTGAGTCTGCCCCCAAAAGTCTGAAAACCAAACGTAGACCTCAAAACACTAAAGCCTCTGAGCCCTAAAAGCCTTAAACCCTAAAAGTCCTAAACCCAAAAGTCCTAAACCCTAAAAGTTCTAAACCCTAGACCGTTTCTTTGGCAAACCCCATCCATCTGCATCCCAGCATCCCAAGGGTGCTGCCAGAACCCTGCGGAGCAGCGGCACGGAGGACGCTGGCTCCACCTCTCCAGATCTGGCTCTTGCGTTGGGGGGAGGGTTTAGAGGTTAGGGTTTAGAGTTTAGAGTTCTAGGGTTTAGGGTTCACAGTTTAGGGTTTAGGGTTTAGGGATTCAGGGCTTGGCGTTCAAGGTTTCTTTCCTTAGGGTTCCTAGAGGCATAACGGAAACTATGAATGAAACATTTCGGAGGATAGGAAGCGCTCTACGGAGAGAATCTTCTCGAAAGAGCTACGTAGGTATACTTTGCAACAGGAGTCATACCTGCAAGCAAAATATGCAGGACTATGGGAACATACATGGCTATCACGTGACTTTTCCCATACCTACCCTAGCTACAAAGCAAAAGACGGGTTCTCTTCGAACCCCTGGGAATACATGGCAACTACGCAGGGATTATGTTGGTCAATATCAAGGGTTCTATTGAGGGACCCTAAGCCCAAAACCCTAAACCCTAAAACCCTAAACCCGAAACCTTAAACCCTGAACAACTCCAAAAGGCTTCACTGAATATGCAGATATGCGTGAGGCACTGAGTAAGAAGACGTGGAAGTATGTGCCAGGTGTTGCTGCGCTTTAGGGGGTTTAGGGTTTAGGTGTTTAGCGGTTTAGCGGCTTAGTGGTTTAGTGGCTTAAGGTTTAGGAGTTTGGGGATTTAAGGTTTAGGGGCTTAGAGTTTAGGGTACATGTTCAGCATGGGAGAAGTTGGGAGGGGAGCTGAGAATCATGAGCAGGGCGCTGCAGGAGATGTTGCTCTCCACTGCTCTAAGATATCTTCTTATGTGAGGAGGATGAGACACATTACATTACATGCCTCCAAACACAAGTATGAGCACTGTGGAGGCCTGCTTAAAACTTTGTACAGGGCTGCTCAGGGAATGATTTTGGTAATTAGTAAGGCTTTGAAAGGACTCGCAGGGATTCTGCTCTGTGTTAGAGGTTCATTCCACTCGCATGTTCAGGTAGCTCATCCACGCTACCAGGCCAAGAGCAGGCATAGCTTACCCTACAAAACTGACAAGAACCCCACAAAGCCTCTGTGTTGGGCTTGCTGGTTGATGATTGCTCGTTGCGTAGCCACACATCCTTGACTCCCCATCTACAAGCCTCGCAGCTCCGTTTGCCCACAGTAAAACTGAAAAAGCACACGAGAGCTCTAGCTGGCTGCCTAGTTGGTAACTTTCGGAAGGTTCTTCTCTAGATCCCTGATCTTCCATGGCATCCGTGGCATGAACTTCTTGTTTTGCCAACTTCTAGAGAGTAACCTCAATTTCCGGTTGTGGAATCTACAGGGTTTAGGGTGTAGGGCTTACAGACACATCACCAGCTACTTACAGCTAGAGGATCAGACCCCATGGTAACTCATAGTCCCACCATGACCCCTCAAGGGAAAGCAAGCGTTCTCTGACAAGCCAGGAGCCTAAAAAAGTTGGAATTCAGGGTTTAGGGTTTAGGGTTTAGGATTTAGCGATTAGGGTTTAGGGGGTTTAGGGTTTGGGGAACATTGTACCCTGACCCTCTGTACAAGGGTTGTTGGGGATCTAGATTGAATCACCTCCTCAGACTTCACACAATATCCTAAGCTATAACCCCTACAAAATCCCTTCAGCTATTCTAAAACCACTCTAATTATCCCGTGTAACCCCCTTGAAAGAGGTCCCAAGAATCCTTAGCCTTGATCTACGCGCCCTAAACCCTAAACCTTGCAAACCCTAGACCCTCAGCCCTAATAAACCCTGCGGGCCCACCAACGCCAGCGCCCACCACGAAAAAATGGTGAGTCCAATTGCAACGAAAGCCCCATGGCGGCTACGGCTGTGACATGCCATGATCTAGGGTTCAGAGTTGAGGAGTTGGCTAGGATTCAAGGTTCAGGGTTTTGGGTTCAGGGGTTTAGGATTTAGGGCTCGGGGCTGAAGATTTAGGATCTAGGGCTTGGGGCTAAAGACTTAGGACTTAGGGTCTAGAGTCCAGGATCTAAGATTTCCGGGCTTGAAGATTTTAATTTCTAAGGCTGTAAAAGGGTGCTTACATCAGGAAGTTAAACCAGCCCACCCGTCCCTCATCGTTGAATGTTGTTTGGTCCAACACCTAGGGTGCGGTTAATGGCCAAGGGTGGAGCACGAGCCCAGGAACTCAGAAGGAATTCATGCAATGCAAGTCAAACTTCAACAAGGATGATCAGATCCAGAGACAACTGCAACCTGTTGCATTCCGAGTGCCGCTTTCTTTCAATGCGTGGGTATTCCAAATCCGTATCGGGCTGAGGTTATTCTCTGTAAATGTAACTGGCACGTCAGGGACTCTCGGGATATGAATGGCATTCTTACACGGGCAGGCATAGAAGTCAAAGTGAGAAGTACCCATGGACCTCCAAGCATTCATGCTGAGTGCGCAGCATCCCCGTGCAGACCGTTGCTTAAATGACCCAAGCTCTTGACTAAAGAAAATGCATGAACTACACACCTGCAAACTTTGACACCCAGACTATAAGCACGAAGCTCTGAGCCTTAAATCTTGATAGTTGAACAACTGCGGTTGAAGAGCATGCAAGCAAGGTCCCTTAAACCCAAACCTAAAACCTGAAAGGCAGCATCGCACATAAGGCAAACAGACGCCCCACTCAAACCCTAAATGGTTGCACGCCGTGAGGGGGCAGGTGAGACCTTAAAGGCCCAAACCGCTGAACGCCCAGAATCCCTCAACCCAGACCTGCAATCCCTAAAACGCTCGAAGTGTTGTGTGACGATGGCCGAAAACTTCAGCTTCTTCTCGCCCAAGGGATAGATAATGACGCGTGTAGACTCCATCTCTCACAGACACTCTTGATATTCAAACCCCTGCATGACCCTAAGCACCTGCTGCCAGAGGAATTACTTATGGAGTTCTAGTACACTGCATTCCGCAAACAATATACTGCTCGTTGGAAGTGAAGTCGTTCTACTTCGCCTTCGCTCGTTTGCTAAGCCCCATTGTGCGCTCGGCTTGGATGTTGTAAAGAATTCGTGGCAAACAACAATGGGAGGATGGGTTGATGGCCTTAGCTGTAGGGCTTAGATCATGGCACCTTAAACAAACACCCTTGACATTCAGGTCGCAAAATGCGCCTGTGAGGCCCTATATTCACTTGCCAGCATCCATAAACAAAGTGCACCTCATGTGATATAGGGAGGGCTTGTTGTTTATAACGGCGCGTACAACTTGCTGGTTCACAACCCTACGTCAAGACCTGAGACAAACAAGCGATCACATCTGAGGGGCTGATAAAAGGATATGTAAGGCTTAATTAGGGTTTTTTGTCAATCACGAGTTTTTTCATGAATCCCAGTAGGAAAGATTGTCGTCTTTTGGGATGGAGGAGGGGAACCACTGTTTCGTGAAATACTCTCATTCACTACACCCCTGCTACATACACGCACAAGAATCCCAAGGCTACACTATGCAGAATTCCCCCTCTTTTCTTTCTGGCAACCCTGTAGGGCTAAGAGATTTTGATTCGTCTTCCTGGACCTCATCTATTTCTTGATCCACGGCCCGTCCCTCACATGCTCAACACTCAACCTGCCAGCTTTCATGTGTTGAGATGGCGCTTCGCAAAACGCGGGTATCCCTCGAGGGGACGCATTTTTTAAGGATTGACAGCAATTATTTTGAGAAACTCCAGATTCCCCAACAACTAAGCAAAACCACGGCGCTTGTGTGCCTCGCGGAGGCGGTCTCCATTCGCGCACTTGCATGTCCGTCCAATAGACGGCTTTTACTTGAAGTAAGTCTTAGGTAGATTGGGTTTAGAATGCTTGCGGATAAAACCAGGGCTCCGCTTCCAGCGTTCAACGCACAGGCTTCTGGGTTTGCGGAAATTCTCCGGGAAAAGTCTGGATTCTAGCTTGGTCCAAATGCTGCACGTGGCAGAGTCTGACAGTACTACCATTGGGCCAGGAGGCTTCCCAAGACCAAACCCCTAAAGCTTGGAACCTAGACCTTACCTAGAAAGCCAGTAGCCCATGATTATGGCCTGCTTCCCCCCGATTCCCCAGCACTTTGGGTCAAAGTTAGGCTTTCCAGGTAAACTCTCTCAAACCTAGAACCTAAGCCCCCAACCCGAAATTCTAAACACTAAAGCTCTAAACCCTCAACCCTGAATCCTGAACCCTAAACCTTGAATCCTCAACCCCAAAAGCTTGAAACCTTCCCTTTCAGACTTCCGAGGCAGCGAGCCAGCTAGGCGTCGGCTTTACTTACTGGTGCTTAAGGTGGAGTGAATATAGAAGTAATCAGGGGTCTACATTAGGGTTCCGCGTGAGGTGTATGGAATGCAGAAACGGATCCCTGCGGTACTCCCTTTATGGGTTGTTCTCAAAATTATGGGCCCCTTATTGGTTATAGATTATATTACGGCACCTTATACTTAGGAGGTACCAAATTGGGACCCTAATTTTGGGAACTACTCCTATTCTCGTCGAAAATCGTCTCCACATTCCCGACCAGCCACCCGTAGGCAAAGCCTATGTATGGAGTATCTCTGGCTCAAAGCCCTCAACCAATAAGGGTTGGGGTTTAGGGCAAGGCTTTAGGGTTTGAAATGGATTAAGCGCTAGGACCTGGAAACCCAAGGGCCCTTGATATATAGTCCCCCTTAAGTAGATAGAATATGGCTTTGGGTACATTATAAGAAGATATACCCCATATTCTATCTACTTAAGGGGGACTCTACTTTTCTAGAGCAGGAATTCCGTCTACCCTACAAAGCCCAGTACGGCTTACAAGCCAAGGTAATGTTTCGTACCTCCTTAAACCAACAGACCTGGGCACCTGGCAAATCCCGTTAGGCAATGACTACTGCAACATGACGCGGATCTTATGAAAGAAGGCCAGGTACCGTGAACAAGCACAACAGTTTAGGTCGGGGCCCAGTCGGAGCAAAGCCATCTGATCCAGACTGAACATGGGCCCAAAACCCTAAAGCTTTAAGCTGAAAGCACTAAATCCTAAATTCTGGACCCTGAACCATAAACCCTAACCCCTATACCCTAAACCGTGTACTATAGCTCCCTAGACCCAAAACCCTGAACCTTGAACCACCAGGGAAGCGGCTTGTGAGAGTCTTTACTGAGCTGCCCCGCCTGAAGTAATTGAATAAGTGGGAACCTTATCCTTAGGGTCTTGGGTTTAGGGTTTAGGGTTTAGGGTTCAGGGCATAAGAAACTTGTGCACGTACATGTATTCCCTCTATATGTATATATACAGCATATAGATATATATATATATATGTACAAATAAACCTGTGTATGTAGGTACGTATGTGACTATACATGCGGTGCCCTCCAAAACCCAATTCTGAGTATCTCTAAGAACCTAGACTCCTACAATACATTCGAGATCATGGCAACCGAAGTTGAGGTGAATCTCGACATGAAATGTTGCGTCGGGATGAGAGTGACAAGAACATGTAGCATCTTGAACTACGACTTGATTTGCTGAAGTTCCTCACGCCTAGGAGCCTAGTATCTTGAAGGAGCACCTCAGCATCATGGATTCTTGGAGAGCAACAACAGCCAGGGCGGTCCTTTGTTCGCGGCGTCCAGCAAAGAAAGGCTTCGGGCCACTCAGTGGGCAAGGGAAAGCATGGAGCATGTCAGGTAGAAGCCTGAATAACTGGCAAGAGTATTCCCTTGTAATCCTCATGAAGCTGAAGTAAAACATACTCCGAAATCCCTTCTAATAAAACGGACCCCAAACAGCTCTTCTTCTGGGAGTCGCACTATGGACGGCTATAAGGGCTCATCTGCTGAAAGGTTCACGGGTAGTTACAAGTGGGGGTACCACTATAGCTGTCAATGAGATAGGGGATTTCTCACCCGCTTAGAATTTATAACTAGCCAATATGTCCTTATGTGTCCCTACTACATCTCCCTTTATATCACGCCTATACTACTCTTTTGAAAACGACCTATGAAATGTCATGCAGGAGTCAGCGAAAGGTAGCTTGCATCGTGCAGACAGCAGAAACGCCAACTTACTGACTCCTCCTGTACGACATAGCTGACATTGCTATGGGCTTTGCTGGGATTCCCCTTCCCCTTCTGAGCCGTGTCGAGTGAATCGTTGCACGCCATCCCCTCAGGGGCGCGTGCAGGGCCGCACTTTGGAAGCCTGCCTTCTGAACCCAAGCCCCGGATCCTAAACCTAAACCCTAGATCTTGAATCCCAGCCCTGAAAACTACAAGCCATGCTGGGCCTCACTTTGGGAATTCCCAAGCCTGGGGCGCTACGCAAACTAAGGACCTTAGGTGTGAAACGGCAATTGGGGTTGAGGTCTTAGGATTCAGGGTTTGAGGATGAAGTTGGTGTGGCCACAACCCCCTGTCAAAAGATGAACTCGCAAGATCAGAAGGGGTAATGCAAAGGCCTACATAATTTGAATCAGGCTTTGGGGTACATTCTACAATAAGCAGGCGTAATTAACATTCAAGGCTCTTGACTGGACAGAATTAAGAAATCAGAGCAAGAAGACTTGCGGAGCTCAAGATTGACGTCCACGTTCCTCGTAATCCCAATCCATCAAGCGATCTATGCTAGGACTAAACATAACGGCAAGCACAGACGTACACACGACAGTTTCATATCCTTCGAAAGCCACCCATGCTGTCCTTATGATTGCAGTGGTCGAAAGCTTTTGTACCCCACTCCAAACCCAAGCTGGACATCCATTGGCCTTTTTTGAACCACTTTTTGGGCACCGCTTGTTGGGCGTCCATGTTAGTTTGGGGGGGGGGGGTGGTCATCAAACATGGTCCTAAGCCGCATGAGGAAACATTTTTAAGAAGTTAAGTTCTGTTAAATTTCTAGACAGTAAAAAAAAAACAAGGCTCGGAGCGGTTGGAGGCTGTCCTGACTCAGTCAGTCTACTTGGTCATTAAAAGAGGCAATGGGGCTCATAATTGCGGGTGTTTGGGGATAGTAGGTAGACATACTTTGTCAGCAGAGCCTCCAAGCACCCAGACACAAAAACCCAAAATCTGAGTCCCTAAACCCTAAACCCTAAAGCCTAAACCCTAAACCCCCCGTATACGCTTCTAGAATCTCTACAGCTCCAACTTTGAGGAGTTCGATTTACAGGTAGACCCAAAGACTATCTGGTGATGCTGATAATCAGGTCCCTATTATAAGGGTAAGGGTTACCAGAGCCCCCCATGATGTCTGGGCCCTGAACTACAAAACGCCCTTAATTAAGAAGACGCCCTTGCTTTACGTTCAGAATAGCTCCCAAAACTGCATCCCTAGCTACAAACAGGCTTATATACATCTTGACATGGCACCTGACATCCTAAACCGCAAATGCTCCGCAGATAGACCCCAGCAAGATTCAGGAAAGACCCTACCAGAAAGGACCCTAAAGAAACCCGAAACCCTTGACAAACCCCAAACCCTTCAGCACCTGACGGCCAACTCACTCCAAGTTGGCGTAGTCCGAGAACATACCAATTTGGCTACTCATGGCGGCCTTTCATATGGTTGAGAATCTGAGGAGGTTTTAGGGCTGAGGGTTTAGGGTCTAGGGTTTAGGACTTTGGGGTCAGGGGTGGAACTCAGTAGGTCCTCGCTGGGAAGAGTGGCAACTTAGCAGAAACCATAAAATCCCAAACCCTTGAACCTCAAACTGGCGTCTCATCTTGGCAACCCTGAAAGCCTAAACGCTAGTATCAGACCTTGATGGTTCGAATTCAGTTTACCAGTTTACAGGGATATGTGGGGTGCCTTCAGGGGGGGGGGGGTA
>CAJNIZ010045227.1:26808-56856 GCA_905231905.1 Symbiodinium pilosum | reverse complement strand
TAAACCCTAAACATTAAACCCTACTGAGTCAGGCTTGAGCTCTTGGAGTGGATGGGGCTCGGGAGATGCTTAGAGGTTCGAGGGAGGTGGGGCGTGAGGGAATAATCTATGAGCCCAAGTAAGGATTTATTCAGGGTTGAGGGTTAGAGTTTAGGATTTTTGGCGCCGATTTTCCGCCTGCACGGTTCAGAGTTTAGAGTTTAGGGTTTAGGGGTTTAGGGTTGCCCCTAGACAATTCCTTGGGGATGCATTGATAACAGAGCTCCAGAGTTTATAGGCTTCTACAGTGGAGTTTGAAGAGGATATGCTACGCTGTAATGGCTGCAAGGGTAGAATGCTAATTAGTAGTTGTCCAGGCTTCTACAGCAGGGTTTGAAGCCTCGAGTAGGGTTTAGGGTTTAGGGCTTCGGGCTTAAGGTTCTGGATAGGGGAGTGGACTCCAATAATCCCTGTGTTGACTTCCCCCACCCCAAACTCCACGCCTCATCGCGTCCCCTTACATAAACAGCAGCAAGTTCAGGGTTTGCCTATTGAAGGTGTCTCAGCTTAGGCTTTCCGCAACCAACATGGATTCCAGTATTTTGGGGTCTATATTGGGGTCCCCCTATTTAGGGAAACTCCCATACAACACGGGTTCATGCTTTAGGCCATGTTAGTCGAGCTCGCAATCACTGATATGGGCTAGGGAGGTTGAATGCAAGGGCCTAGATACCTTTTCTAAGAAGGCGTTTTGACATATATTACACATACCACACCTATGTGAGGGTTATAAGGGTATGCAAGTACAATCCAAAATATCCCTACGTGGCCCTTGAGCAGAACGCTGTAATCTTCTACTGGTCCTCGTGCAGTCCCAGAATTGCGAGAATACCCCCTTGTGAGAAACACACCCATATAGAGTCAAAACTCGGCCGACAGCTTCAAAACTTCATCGTTGCCCGGCTAAAGATTTAGGTTCAGGACGGGTGCTTTTTTTCTGCGATAATTAATAGAGACATCTAGGTAGGAGGAGCTGAACTTCTGGAATCTTCCTGTGGGCCTCTGTACAAACCAGCTTCCATTTCATGTTCCGTGCTCTTGTCCACTTGATTCTCCGTGATTCCAAACGAAGATACAACACCATGGGGCCACGGAACCCTACTGCAGGTTGCTTGAGACTGTCATGGCACAAGCCTTGTCCAAGAAAAGTCCAGAAGTATTTGAAACTTCTTAGACACTCCAAAAGGAAATCACACGTTAGATTACACTACAGTGAAACCTCCTGTGCCACGACCTTTCTGCTTCAATCACGAATCCTTAGGGCGAAACGGTTGTGTAGAGGGCAAGATGCCATAGCAGATACCTTCTCCCACGAAACGAACAAGGGAATGGAGAACAGGATAGGTATGGGGATCAGAGTAGGAAACGCGGAAGTTACCATTGCGCAGTCATTCCCTCACTCCTGCCAAGGGCAAGGACAGCTGACGATGCCGATAGCCTGTAGGAATTGGAGTTGAGATTTTTCGAGTTGCAAGTTCTAAGGAACAGTGAAGGCCAACCCCTTTCTCACCCCAACAAAACTCGGGTCTTGAAAAAGTACCAGCATCGACTTCATGATGACCAGCATTGCGACCATTCTCCAAATGCATTCGCCAGATGGTTTCTGGATGCTACTCGAAAGGGATTTGCGAACAACTATACCTCACAGAAGGCTCAAGAAGGATCGTTGGTGCGTCCTAATAATCACTCCATATGAGCTATAGTCTACACTCCTAGTATCCCCCTCACTATCCCCTACAATAGTCACCTATAGGATCCCCTATATAACCCCCGTTTTAAGGAGTTTAGACTACAGCTCATATGCTTCAGGCGCTTCACAAGATCACGAGGCATCCCTCGTTCTGAGCGCTAATTCCTAAACCCTGACCCCTCACGCATACCCCTGTTAAGTGGTAGTTTCCCAAAAACAGGGGGACCCCAATATAGATCCCAAAATACAATAGTCCTCATCTGAGGGACCCCCAAAAATGGTGCCGCTGATTTTGTGAAACCCCCAAAACCCTTCTTTGGGGAAGCCTCTCAATGAAGCCAGTGGCAAAGATCTCGCAGGATGCAGCTATGCCCGCGCAATCCTCCAGCGGCTCGAAGAAGAGGACGTTCACCTCAACCACTACTGTTGATACTAAAAATCCTGTGCATAACCCTGGTATAGTATAGTACCATTATTGCCAAGGTATAAGGTTCTTAGGGTCATGCAGGCTTTTGAGTATCCACCCTAGTAGTTTCTTGTGGTTCCTTATTGGGTACTACTCAAGCTGGAATGTTCATATTCACTGGGTTTTCAATATAAGAAATACTAAATGATGTTCAACAATGACCCAGTTTTGGGTAGTTTTGTAACTGGTGCTATCCAGGCTGTTGCTACTACTGCTGCTACAGCAACAGCTGCTACAACTAATGCTTCTCACCACTACTGACTGCTCCTTCTCCAGTCTTCTTACGGATCCTTCTGCTGTCACGGAATCCTGCGTAAGGTTACTGCGACCATCCTGTACTAAACTAATGGCACCAGAATCCCAAGCACCATGTACATTCCTTGGTTCGAAGACGCTTTTAAGGTGCTGAAGACACTCACATGCCTCTTGGTGTTTTGCAAGGGGCACTCACAGGTATGTGTGATAGGTAATGCCCGTACTGAGTGCAAGGTGCAGCGACAAAAACTTGCATCCAAACCCTGAACGAGAGAAAGAATCCAGGCCCATGCGGTGAGAAACACTGCACCACTTCGGAGCAGAGTCACAGACACCAATGCCATCGTCATAACGCTTGCCTGCTTGCTGTTAGGGGTCAAGGGCAACAAATTAGGTGTATTATAGAAATGCCAGCAGCTTGGGACCAGCCCAAAATTGAGCCCCAGACGCTAAACATTGAGCCCCAAACTCTAACACAGTGTCGGAGTCTATTCAAAAAGAGTAAGGTCCCGGGGGAATACTATACTATACTCATACAAAAACTATGTGGAAGAAGTGTTGTCAACCATTGAAGCTTTTGGTCTACACGCTACATACCCCTACACGCCGTACACAACCCCCAGAGCATCCTCATCAACCCTTTTGAGGGGACTGCCACCTCAAACCATAAGAGGGTTGTAATTCAACATTCAGAACCCATGGGCCCGGGCTGGAAGGTTTCTTAACACAGAAGCTTGAGGATGCCAGGGAGGATGTACTGAAGAGCTTCAGGCCTAAAGTAGGGCCCCATTTAATTCGAATTGCGTTTTGGGCATTATCATACTATACGCATGGGAGGATGATAATGGGATAAAGAATATTAGCTATCATGGAGGCTATTTCTACGGCCCGGTTGAGGGCTTGAAGTCACTGTCAACAAACTTCTTAGTTGGACTTGCGGGTTGGGGTAAATCAGCAGCAACCGGGTAAGAATTAAGGTTTGGGATTTCGGGTTCTGCCTTTACTGGCCCTGCCGTGAAAAGGCTCTCAGGAAAAATGGATCAAGTTTTGCTCGAACAGGGCCATCAGAATATTTGGGGTTGCAAAAGGCTTGTGGGATCCCTTATGAAAGATTCTATAAGACTTCTGTCTAGAAACTCCTATCTGAAGTAGTTCGGGAGATAGGGTATCGGGCTTGGCATCTCCCTGCGCCTGCAGGAAGGATCCGAGGAGATATCCCCATAGGAACTCAGGAAAGACCATCTGTAGCCTTGGCACTCGGAGGTTCATAGGGATATAAGGATATTGGGATATAGGGTTTATGGTTTAGGGTACTCCTGTGGTGTGGTTGGGCTAAATGAAATAGCAAAAGAGGGCCGAAGTAAGGTGTTATTCAAAACCACCTGCAAGATTTTTCCAAGGAACTACCTTGGATGCAAAGAAAAGAAACGGTGCACAACACAAATACTAGGCTTTAGACAGGCAAGCTGCAATGATTATGGAGGGATTTGTGAAGATCATATGTGTACTGTGAGACCCGGGAGGTCAATGCCATTTTTGGAGGGGGTAGAACGCACAGACGCACAGTGCACAACCATATATATGGGTACAGAAGTATATCTGAAGGCTTAGACTCTAGGACTCTAGGATTCTGAGTTGCTTGGAGCTTCAGGGAATTTGTTCGCTATCTATGCATGGAGAAACCCAATATCATCTTGATGTCTCTTTGAGTACGCCTTTCTCCCGAACACTGCAAAATTATGGTAAGTATGTATGAGGAGACCAGGATTTGGAGCTGGGTAGTTTCTTATGCTGAGCCCCACGCCCTGATCCCTAAACAGGTGACCCTGTCATGAACAAGCCCAAAACCATGAACCCTGAATTCCGGAACAGAGACCATGAGCTCTACACCCTAACCTGCTTGTGACCACTTCTGGGTTACGAGTTTTGAGCATACACCTAAAGGGGATCCCTTTACAAGTAAGAGATATACGCCTTTGTTAAGCCTGGTGTGCCGGCACCCAAAAAAAAACAGGGATGTAGGTGTCACTCGAAAGCCGCAGAAAAATGATCTGCCATAATCCTCTTGCACGCCCCATCTATCCCTGGGTCAGAAAGGCTCATCTGCTTGAGAAACCTCCATATGAACCTAAATTCACTCCCCGCCTCTCTTCAGCATCCCCCAACCAGGACACCAAAGATGTACACTCACTAATATTCGTGAGGAACCCTATATACGCTCGCCAAAGCCCATAATCAAAACCTTGCTTCATGGGGTTTGTGAAGTTTAGAACTTAGACTTTGGGCTTTGCGCAGGGCTCAGGGGAGCCTGTCTAGCTGCAGGTAACAAACTGGCCACATGTAAAGGGGACACTCTTGCTACTTGTTCTGGGTACTACCCTCCCCAAACTAACATGAAAGCTGAAACGGGGTGCCCTTGTCGACTACGTACATCTCCATATACCCCCATTAGCGCCTATATAATCCCCACTAGGCACCATAAAATGGGTTCCATGTCTGTGCGCGGAAAGGTGGTAATTCCCTTGAGCTGCTCCAAGAGGCACAACTGACGTCAAGCCAGCACTCGACAGAAGAGTTACGGATATCCTGCAACAGCCCCATTGGACTTCTAGAGACACGAAAGTATAGGGAGAAGGGCTTCCACAACATGGAGATTTGGCTGAAACCTTCAACCCTAAACCCTAAACCCTGAACCCTAAACCCTAAACCTTCAACCCTCAATTCACAAAACGTTGGAAGACTGCGCTGATGTCCTGGATACGCGGAGGATGCTGCCGGTACAGCACGTCTGCGTCACAAATGCCCCCAGGCTGTTGCACGCGCCGAAGGCAAGCATAACCTGGGTTGCTGTTGATAAGGACACCCTATTATTTACTATTGTGGTAACTTAAACCCTAAACCCTATATATCTTAGGTATATATACCCATAATATGGTGACTTCATTTAAGTCGCTTAACAGCAACCCAGTAACGTAAGCGGAGATCATGATGGGCTGGCCAAGGGTCACCTGCGAGTGGATTAGTTGGGATATATAACCCCAGGGTTAGGTTTTAGGGTTCAGATTTTAGAGGTTAGGGTTTAGGGTTGAGAGGATATTGGGGTAAGATTAGTAAATAATAATGGGGAATCAAATGGAAAAAATGGAACTGATTGGTCCTAGAGGAGGTTATGTAGGGATAATGGAACAGAAAATTGGAAACTACTATTTGGGGATTAGGGTGTAGGGTTAAGGCTGAGGGTTGAGGGCTCATGATGCTTTAGAGCTTGTGGAGTTAAAAACATCAACCTGGCAAGTCCCCTTCTTTGCCCCTCTTGACCACGAGCACTTACCTTCACCTATTACGGAAGTTTTGAGGACACAAACAGCAGATTCCTAGGGGCTTCGCTTCTGTGGCGTCAGGTCTCTGCTGCTAAGATACAGCATCGCTTCCCAGCCTTGGATGTGAAAAGATTAACCCTCCAGTGCCACCAAGTTAACTCTTGCCCTGACTTGTATATAGCATTTTCCAGTACAGGGCGAAGGGACCCTCACTTTTTGGAAGTCCCCATATGAACATTTGCAAATCTTATGGCAATCCTCCTCCACACAATCTCTCCGTTGCGATAAATGGTCCGGGTCTCGGGGTTGCTAGATAACTTGACTTCGCTGCTAGCCAAACGTCTCAAGCCAAACCGCATTGTATACTTAAGCCCTAGACCTTAAACCCCAAAGCCTAAATCCTTCCCCGCTCCTACACCCCTTCTCCCCCTTCTGCACACCGCAACTTTCAGCCAGGCAGCCACAGCGGGCAAGACAACATTTACAGTTCAGAGCTCGTTCCCATTCATTGCATGGCGCCTACTATTCTGGAGCACAAAAGTGGAACCGAATTCTGGATATCACCCATGTGCACTATATAAAACCTCCCCAGTGCCTGAACACCCCAGACCCGTACCCACCCCCAAGCCCGAATCCCTGCACCCTAAACCCTAAATCCTAAATCTCACGCCGCCTCTGTGAAGTAGCTCGAGTTCGCGTTGAAGGAAAGGCAAGCCTGACCCAAGCACTCAAACGACTCGGGCTTGGCATTCAAAACTGAAAAATTCAAAACTGAAAACACCTGGAAAGTAATTGACAAGGTTGCTGTTAAGCGCTATACTGAATTGCTGTTGAGGAGCTTAAGTTACGTTACTCTAGTGAGGAAACCCCATCAGTTGCCCTAAACTCTAAGCCCCTAAACCGCGTTAAGCCCTAGCCCCATAGGGAAACTCCAACATTCAAGTTTTCGGATAACATGGTAATTTCAAGTTCCTGAAACACAGCCCAGTATACCCTGAATTCTATCCCAGAGGCTCCCATGATGCAGCTCTGCGTCAGCAGCAGGCACAACAGATGTGGGTCCAGGATCCGCGAAAGGCCCTGCACTTTTTCGCTTCTGGGTTGTGCGGTTAAAGGGTTTTTGGTGTAGAGCTTTGTTGGGTTTAGGTGTGCAGGGTTTGAGTTTCGGGCTTGGGGTGTAAGAGCGTGGGTGCGGCGATTAAGAGGTCTACAAGCGCAAGGCCCAGGAGTTTGGGCTCAGGCCTTTGAGTTCAGAAAAAATGGGTGGAGTTCCCAATAAGCGGCAAAGAGGCCCCTGAAATCCTGACAGGGTCTCTAACTGTCTTTATTTGCAGAAGGCCCTATGTGTGGACACGCAATCTTCACTGGTGTCTTCCAACTCCCCTGCGTGCGGATGTTCCTCAATGCTCTTGGGCGTTTGGGGTTTACGTATGGTTCAGGGTTTAGGGCCTTTCTAAGAGGGGATAGCAAGTAGACCTGCTAAGGTAAAAGAACCTCCAAGTGGCCCTAAAACCCACCCATGTGTCAGGGGCGGTAGCCGGCTAATACGCAAACATTCTCAGATCAAGCGGGGGATCGAGAAACTGTCATATCTGAGCCCCTACTACCTAAACGCCCCAATGCCCCTAAAATCCAGAGCTCTCCTCCAGGTAGCCGTGTCTGTCTCCATCTGGGCAACTCTCCACCATGAAGGCCCACGCATACCTTGCATTGCCGGGCCGTGAAGGTGGTCACTTTTGATAGAGGGCTGTAGGGTCTATATATATGAAGATGTATTGGGTCATTCCCCCTTACAGTAACAGTTACCACAAGGGGTAATAGGAATTATAATAGCCCCTTAATCAGGCCCCCTTAAAGGACAGTTACTGGGTGGGGGAATGACCCCAAAGATGTATGTCTAGGGCTTGTGGTAAAAATCTCCCGCACTTTACAATCATTTGTCCACCCTTAAAGTCATCAGCCCTGGAGCTTTACTCATTATTCTGGAGTCTTACCTGAGATTCGCCACGGCTTAGGTTTTGGGGGGGGTTGGGGGTTCCAGAGGCTTAAGGATTGGGGGTTTGGACTTTAGGATTTGGGAGGGGTTAGGCTTGGGGAATCGGGGTTTAGGGTTTGAAGGTTCAGGGGCGCAGGATGCAGCGATGAGCTTGGGGTTTGCGGGGTTAAAATTATGGTACCCATTAGGGCAATATTAGGCTAACATTAAGGGTTATCTTGGGGCTATATGGGGGATAATGGAAAAGAAAATGGAAACTATAAGGTTAAGGAAGTACGGCCAGGGCTTTAGATTTAAATGTCGGAATGTGGGTTTTCGAGCTGGTGTGCTTTCGGCTTGGGACCTGGAGATTTGATGGGGAATATGTCGGGCACTTGCCGCAGTCCTCTTCTAGAAGGGGCTGCCATACTACAGGAGCCTTGATAATTAGCAATCTCATCGTGAAGTCTACTTCAAACACTCTTTTTCGTAACTATGGAAGGACTCTGGGATCAAAATATTGGTGGTAACTTCTCGGGCTTCTACAGTACCACCCTAAGTTGATTTTCTAGGCCGCAGCCGTCGGGCCCTGAATCAAGCTGCTTCGTAAGTTGGGAATGAGGGGATGCATCTCCATATTGGGGTTGGATAACAGTAGTTAGGGGTTGTATAGTAGTAATGGAAAAGGAAATGGAAACTACTATATGAATTAGGGTTTAGGTTTAGTAGAAACCCCAATACAAGCCTCAATACTTATCCCCTTCCCCAGCCATTCAAAATGCTCCAGGGGGCAGGCCCAGAAGGGCCCAGAGAAGCGCCAGCAGAAAGAACGAGGTTCGCCAGCCAGTTAACTGTGCAAGCAGCCCGCCAACGCAAGGAGCCACCAGCATGCCGCCGATAGACATCACCTGCTCTTCAGGCTTGAGCAGTTGCATTTTGCTTTTAGGGTTTAAGGTTTGTAGGGTTTAGGGTTTAGAGTTTAGGGCTTAAGCAATTACAGGGTCGGGCTTAGCTGTGGGACGTACATAGTCCATAATCCTAACCCCTGAAGCCTAAGCAAATAAGCCCGCATCATCTAGCTCAGGGCCGGGAAGCAGGTGTACAAAGACCTGGTGAATGAACAAGACTAAGAAAATTACAATCCTACTGAAGTTTAAGGTGTAGAGTTTGGGGCTACGGGTAGTAGGGACTACTAGGAAGGGATTATGCAACGGCTATAGTTATATACTACACCCCCCCCCAAGGACTTCCGCAACCCCAAGGACACGCCAAACCCCTACAAACAAGGCCTAGTAGTCACTAATAGCCATCATTGTAGAACAATGACAGTCTCACATCTCTACATTCCGACCTGCAGCGCAGTGACGATTCCAAAGCGTTCCTGCCATTGCCAAAGGTTCTTGGGTTGAGGTTTAGGGCTTCGGGTTTAGGTGTAGGATTTAGGACCCAGGATTTAGGGTCTAGGTCTAGGTTTTACGGCTTCTACAAAGTCTACTGGAAGGTCTGTGGGCCAACCATGCCCAAGCAGATAACAAGAGCGTTCACCATACGCCCCCAAAGTCTACTTGTTCTAGGATCACTCTAAGTTGAGAAAGGGCTCCCAACATCTAGAGCATTCCTGTTCAGAGCTTTGGGCTGTCCATAGTGCGTCACATGACCCGCAAGATGTCTTAAAACGTGACGCAGGCGCTTTTCAAAATTGCCCTAAACCCCAAACCCTATCACCACCCTCCCCCACACTAACATGAAAGCCCTAGAGGGGCCCTACTTGGGCCTCCATGTTAGTTTGGCCCAAACCCTTTGCCTCCCTGAAGCCTGTACATCCGTATGGATCCATCTCAACTTGTCAATATACCATTGTGTGATATAATCCCTATGAAGCCGTTTTTGGGGTTCCAATGTTCGTTTGGGGAAGGGTCAGCTTTCGAACCCTAAACCCTGAAACCCTGGACCCTAAACCGCGTGCTTGTAGTCTGGAACCTTCACCCTTGTGCTGTCGAACCATTTTGGTAACCCAACCCCCCAAAATTGCGACCGTATCTAGGCTTTAGGGTTTGGGGTAACCCCCAAAATGAGGAACGTATTCTTTTCATGTGATACTTGATACAGGATCCTAGTTTGGGGGGTTGGGGTTGACAGGCCTTCTTATTATTGTAGGGCTTCGGAAAATTCTAAGGCTTCAAAAATTTAGGCTTTGAGAAATTTAGGGTTTAGGAAATGAGGTTCCACAAACCTGGAGTTCAACCCCCTCTTAAGCTTTAAAGCTTAGAGTCAAGAATCACTGGAAATTTCAACACCCTTAACACACGAAGCCCCAAAACCAACAAAGTAGTATGCAGCAAACATACGCCTCAAGAGTCATCCTTCAAATATCTCTTTCTTCATTATGAGCGGCCTAGACCATCCCTAACTTTAACAAGCCCAAACCCCTAAACCTTACACCCTAATCCTTTTAACCTGGGACCCTAGATTCTGAACCCAAAACCCTGATTGGAATCTGGCATAGAGCCCTCCCAAACCTACGTCTAGCTCTTTAATGTAGCTTTTAAGCTTCAGTAATCCTAAAGACATGTTTCAAAACATCCCCAGTACTCCCCTGACCCTGTGCCCAGCTGACGGCCTTGGGGTTGGGAAAGTGGTCGCGGACAACAGCGAAAACCACAGGCTCCACGGACTCCCCGATGCCTAAGCCATCTTACCCCCCCAATCTAAGATGGAAGCCTGTATAACCCCCTTTGACGGGACAGTAGTCTGTATAGGACTTTAATTCCTAAATCCCAGAACCTAAACTACCTTTGTTCGGGCTGAAGGTTGGTCCCACTTTGAGCTGTCTGCGAGTCGGGATTGCAAACTCAAAGCCATCTGGCTTCGTGTGCAAAATCATGTTGAAGCCTTTAGGGTTTAGGGTTTAGAGTGTGATCTTACGGTCCTATGATTCGATTAAACCTAAGTCAAAGCTGGATTGCACCCGAATCCCTAAGGCTATAAAACCTCAACCAAAACTCCGAACCTGTCAACCTCAAACCTCTAAACCTACGAATCTCTGAACGTCTCAGCCCTAAACCCTCACCCCTTAACTTTAAACTTTGCTTTGGGTAGCTCAGCTGCCCTGAAGAATTCGCGCTCCGAAGAACCACTCAATGCGTGTGGCGCAAGCGCAGCAGAAGCTTGCCAGACTAAGGAGTAGCCTTGGGCTCTTAGAAGATTAGTCGAGCCTGGAGCCCTGTTGGCGTTTGGGTCATTTGGGTTTAGAGTTTAAGGTGCTTTAGGGCTGAGGATTTAGGGTAAGGATTAAGGATGCAGGTTTGGGAAATCGGGCTTGGGGATCAAGGCTAAGGTTTAGGGTGCAGTTTTAAGTATCCAGGGCTCGGTGTTTAGGGTGCAGAGGGGCTAGGGCGCAGCCTCATGAGGCGAAAGTTCCGGGTCGGTTTGATAGTTGGTTTTGTGTGTTTCCTGGCTTTCCCTGTGGGGGAGGGGGGGGGGGGGTGNNNNTGCTGAAGCTTTGGGCCCTGAATTTCTTGCATAAGTAGTGGTGTCGTGATTCATGACATGTGGCATTAATTCTATTCAGTAGGGTCGGAGCCACGTGGAATTGCAGAGCAAGTTGCCTAATCTTGGAGCATGAAAGGAGTACTATGCATGGGGCTTAACGTTTAAAAGCTCTGTGCATCCCAAGGCTGAGGGCTCAGGGTATAGGGACCCCGTATGCATACTCACCCATATTCCCGAATTCCTTAACACAACCACCAAATCTAGAATACTAAGATACTATCATGCAATGTTTCCTCCCCCCAAACCCTAACCATTGAGGGACACACCACCCCTATGAGAGAGCACTGGGCCTCATCAAGAGGCTAGGGTGCTCTTGGGGATGGAGGTGGGGCGGTCAGTAAAAGAGGGTGCCCTCATAACACCTAAGGGCACCCAAGGAAAACCCTCATAGAACCTAAGGGTAATCAAGGAAAAAACCTTCATGACAAGAAGCATGCACCACACCAGGGTCGGTCTGCGTCCTATGCGGTCCGACAGGCCTGCAGTCAGCATCCCGAAAAGAGCCTTCACGATGAAATTCATCTGAACCTTGCTTCAAGTCCAGCTTGGTGTGGGGTTTAGGGGTTTAGGGCTTCGGGCTTAGAGTGGAAGAGTTTAAGGGTTAGGGGTTCAGGGTTGAAGGGTTAAAGGTTTAGGATTTAAGCGTTGAAGGTTTAAGGTTTAAGCTGGTAACAGCCATAGAGCAAGCTACATGTAGTCACTCACTGGCCTGATTCGCAGGGTTCAAGGTTGCGGACACTGGCATTCCAGTTGAACTTGGATTTCGGCACTGGCCTGCTTGGGACCAACCTTAAATCCTAATCCCTAAACCCTACCTGCTTTCCGAATCCGTAAACCCACCTGACGTTGGGACCTGGAACCCTTGGTTAGCAGCTGTCTTGTCTGAGGACCCAAACATTAGGATGCCAGTTCCTGTCATCAGACTGGGCTTTGCTCATCGGGACCGATCATCAGGAATACTTGACGAAAGTAATTGTTCTACTGCACCCAATGGTACAGGACTTACGGTAAATAGTTTTGGCAAACAACGCTGCTAGCAGAGCTCCCTTAATACTCTTACTTCGACCCGGGCCTAGAGCTCGAAATCGGATTGAGCAGGCAGCTTTCACATCAATTAGGTTGTGTGCCTTGTCCCGATTTCCTGAGGTGAGATTATTTTTCCTTGGAGCTTCCTACGTGATGCTACATGAGCGGCGCCAAAAACTTCTCTGCAATTTAACACTAAATCCAGCTCGTTTACTCATACCGTTTTCCCATGAAATAGCATAAATTACTACACTAGCGGCTTATTTACTCTTCTCATTCTTCCCATGATCTGCCCACGCCAATGCACTGTCAGTTCTGTATATACAATCCGTGGAGACCTGGGTTTTGTCCTTGCTCACATGGTAATTTGGTTCAGTTCGCCATGAATCACCGCGAGCTAAGTATTTGTTAGGTCTAGTACCCTAAACCCTAAACCCTAAACACTAAACCCTCAACCCTAAACCCTATTTAGTCATAGAGCTTCAGGATTCTAAGTAGAAGTAGAGGTTTAGGGACGGGGAGCGTACCGCTGAAGATCTAGTTTGGGCATCCAGGGCTGAAGGATGTAGGGAGGGAGCCAGGGCTGGTACTAGAGCTTCAGGAATGGAGGTACCCGGGCTACCTCCAGAAAAAGTCTAAACTCCCCTCAACCCCCATACCCAAGCCCTCAGTCCTCACCAAAATCACTACACCCAAACGACCCCAAGGTCGCCAAACCTCCCACAAAAAAACCGAAAACGTGTCGAAAACTTGGTACAAGTGCCTCAGGGGCACTAGGGACGGTTTAAGGGTTTAGGGCTTAAGGGTTAAGGGTTGAAGGGTTAAGGGTTCAAGGGTTAGGGGTTTAAACTTAGGGTTTTAAAGGTTTAAGGGTTGAAGAAATTAAGGGCTTAGGATTGTAGCTCAGGACTACTCGAATAGGGCTTGGGAGAGTCGCATGCAGAAGAAGATGCACAATGAAATGGAAACCGGGATTGCGTTGGGGTTTACAGGGTTGATAGAATTAGTCCAGGGGTTGAAGGGGTTGGATGGTGATATGGGGTTTCCAGATTCCAGATTCACACAGGTTATCCAGGACTCCCGATATTGCACGTGAATGAAGAGCCCTGAGCATAAAGACACAGCCAGCAACACAATGAGTAGCCACCAAAGTTCTGAGGTAAGTCTCGAAAAACCCTGCCGAAAGTGCTGCTGGCCCGAATCCACCCAACAAAGGGGCTTCGTGTGCTGCTGGTCCAAAGCCATCCAAAGAATGAAGCTCAAAGCAGTTTCACATTGACATGACTTTTGCGTAGCGGCAAGTTTGCACTGGGCGGAAAGGACAAACAACCAAACAAACCAACAGACAGGCAAACACACGCAAGCGGTAAGACCCTGCGCCTCAAGACCTGAACCACATCAACCCTTACTCCTATATCCATATAATCCTAAGCCCAATATAATTCGGTAACACCTTTCGCACCCTGAAGCCTGGACTCCTCGTCACCAACCCCTGAAATCGTGAAACCCTACTCCCCGAAAACTCTAAGCCGAAGCCCCTGCATCCAAATCTAGAACCTCTGAAGCCTCAAACCCTTCGAACCCCTAAACCCCTCCCCAAAAAGCTGTTTCGCTGCAGGACCGGGTGGCTGTGAGGCTCATAAGGCTCTGAGTGGCTGATAAATCCACCTCCATCTGAGGAAGGCTTGGCACATACCTCCGGTGAGTAATGTTTAAGGGTCTAGGGTTTACTTGAAGGCTGAGGGAGACTTAGGACGTAGCTCCCCTATAACCCACATAGTAACCCGAGTTATCCTAGTTATTAACCTACTTACCAAGTCCCCCTGACCCTCCAAGTAGGATTTGAGGTGATTGCAGCCGAATATATGTTGGGCCATTCCACCCCTTCCCGCTTTCAAAGGCTTCATAACTCCTTCTACCCATTGTGCTAACTGCTACTGTAAGGGGGAATGGCCCGAGTAATGCTATGTTCTTCATATGGGGGTTTCCGAAAATTAGGGGGTGCCCTTTTCGGGGTCCCAATAATAATTATAGAATTGGGGGGTCTAAATTGGGGTCCCCATATTTATGGAAATTACCATATGAAATGTTATAGCCGACATGAGGATATAATCTCACTCCATACTGCGGACAAGAATATCTCTGATGCTCACGTGTCAGGGGTACAAGAAATCGGGGGCTCTTTCTGGGGGGGTCCTTTACTAAGGAATAGTATGCCAGATAGACTTGTGTATTTCTGTTTTCGGGTTTAGGGTTGTACTGACTGGGTTCGGGGTTGAGGCTTCAGGGTTTTTGGGTTTGGGCTTTAAACGTTGGGTTTACGGACCAGGCTCTTAGTCTAGAGCTTAAGGATTTAGATTTTAGAGTTTAAGAGGAGTTAAAATAAAAAAAATAAAAAAGAAGTAATAGTAAATGGTGATACGGGAATGGCAATGGCTCTGAGAGTACTACGGGCTTTTGAGTTTGGGGCTGAGTGTTTAGGGTTTGGGGTCTAGGGTTGAAGTGTTGTAAGCCTCAGCTTCCCGACGTTCAGGGTCTAGGGTTTAGGGGTGTAGGATTGAAGAGTTGAAATTCGTTGCATTTAGCATGTGAGGCTTGGTTTTAGGGCTCATGGAAGAATGGTTAAAGCTTTTGAGCGATAATCAAACCCTTCGGGTCGATTTTTCTACCAATCGTAACCCGGGTCGAGGGGACTTAGTAAGTAGGTTCATAACCCCTATAACCCATAATATAGTAACCTAGATTTCCGATTACTAACTTACTTATGAGGCCCTGACCCTCCAAGTAGAGAGCTCAAGCAACGTAACCCCCTCAGCATGGCGCGTCATGGATACGGTATGGTCCCATACAAGACAGCCCGCCCTTTACACTCGCGCATATTCCTGAGAAACCCTGCATCACTGGCCAATACATTACAAAACCCTCACTACAAAAACCCTAATAGTGTAGATGGCCACGCTCCAGACCCTGTCACATAGGAATTCCGCTAAAGTGGGGATGTTATTCCGCGAGACGCTTCCCAAATTATATCAGCACGAGGTGAGGGAAGTCTCTAACAGCGATTGAGCTGCTGGTCCGTCGTGAAGTATGTAAAGGTGTAGATGGTTCCTGGGCCACACGGCTCATCTGCCCAATACCACGGTTTAGGGTTCATGGTTTGGGGCGTAGGGTTCTGACGGGGGGTTGAACCAAAACTGAAGTGAGACCAATTTGGGATCATTTGGCGAGGCCGTTATGAGCTGTGTTCTGCCCTGCTTCTTCCGCGTCTCAAAGGCTAACTGCCAATTCTGGCTCCACACCTTCCCATTTAAACCCTAAACCCCCAAGCCAGAAAGTCCTTACACGCCTTTGCAGCAGCATGGGCAACCCTTCCATCCCAGCATTGGACCCGACCTGACTTCAACAGATCTGAAATTAACACCTATACTGCTAGTTGCTAATATTGATGCCAATGACGCTAAGACGAATGTGATTTCTACCATCATCTACTTTCACAGAGAACCGTCGTTCGGAAGGTTGGAAGAAAAAAAGGTTACCCATTCCGTGACAGAGCTGCCCAGAAACACGACCCAGCTCGTAGGACATCTCCGTTGCACGCTATCATGCTGCGGAGGCTTCGTGGGCAAGCCAAATGTCAGCAGGAAAACGCTTGCCAGCACCAGGCACGCATACCTCTGCGGCTGCTGGGAACCACTACTAGATTGCAACCCTTGGGTCTCGAATCTACAGGAGTACGTCTCAAAAACTTAGGGTGTAAGCCTTGGGGTAGAATTCTTAGGGTACCATTGTCAAACCTGCATGTGAAGCAGAGCCCAACTGCAGTTTTGGGACACGGTACACGAAAACAATTCTATAAACGGATACACGTACCCATACATATACATGCACATACATACATATGTATACATATATACATATATAAACCCTCTGACAGCTAGATGATCAAATGTCTGAAGAAGAAAACAGACATAGCCCGCTTGCTTCTAGCATGGGTAGATCTCTTTGGCGGATAGAAGGAATCTGCACTACCCCAGATTTTAAGGCTTGGGGTTTAGGGCACTTAAGTTTAGGAATGGGTCAAGGGCTTTGCCGGATTATTTTGAGACATTCCCAAATATCTTCCTAACCGAAACCCAAACCCTACAGCTCTGAACTCCAAAATCATAAGCCCCTAGCACCAACCGACCCTCCCCAAACACACGTGGCAGCTTGTAGAGCCCCCTTCCAAAAAGGACAGTTGTCTTTGCAGAGCTACTTTTGTGCATCCATGTGAGTCTTGGGAAGGATATACTGAAACCCTGGAGCCTGCTATAATTCTTAAACCTAAAGTCTACTGTAATTCCTAAGCCCTAAAACCTAAACGTGAACCCTAGCCAGAAACGTGCTCCAAGCCCTAACCAACAGCTCCCATAACCGACATCTATAATAAATCTCCAACCCTGGCTTGAAACCTAGCCACGTGAAGCCCACCAGATACTTGCTCACATCACCCAGCGAAAGGAGGTCGAGAAGCGTGCTGCGCTGGGCGACCTACAACGCCGGGGGGCTTGGGGGTGTTTGGGGCTTTGGTTAGGGGTTCAGATGTCTCGGGGTTTGGGGGGCTTCAGTTTTGGAGGTTTACGGGGGTAAGGGGGGTTTCAGGGGGACAGGGTTTAGGGGTTTGGGGGTTGAGAGATTCATTGGGGTGTTGTATATTTTTGTTTTCAGCGGTTCAAGGACCAGTTTCAGAGGCTTACAATTGAGGGCATACGGAACAAGTCATCCTTGTAAATACAGACATGCATACGCATTTACATGTACATAAAAATATACATACACCTTGGAATGAAAACTGCTTATGGTGTATATGTATATACACATTTAATACAAGTCTGGCAGGGGCTCTGAACCCTCTAAAGCCCAGCGCGCAACAAAACATGTGGTGCTACATAATATGCGGAAGCCACAGGCAATTCTTTAGGTCGAGTTTGTTCAGTGTATACCCCATACTCGGATCCTTACAACATCGCCCAAACAAAAGCTGAGAAACTCCCAAGTACATGCCCACGATTCACCCAAACCCGAGCTAGGATTGGGTTTAGACTTTTTACGACAAAGTATCTAATCCTAGGATTGCACTGATAAATGCATGAAGGAATCTGGTAGGAGTAAAAAACCACCTGTCTAGCCCGAGAAAATTGGTATAGTCCGAGCGCATTTGCACAAGCAACCCCTGAACCCAATCTAGGTATTGCAAGACAGGTGTGATATCCATTGCCATAACTATACGGGGATGCAGGCTACAACCTGGACATAACTTGAGTGTCTTCCTGCCAAGCCCGAAACGCGGAAAACCACTGGATGATCCTAGCTTCCATTGGAAATGTCCATTGTTTCTTCCGTTTGCTGGCTCATCATTCATGTTTTGGATTTAGGGCTATAGGGCTTAGGGTTTAAGGTTTTTAGTTTGTAGGCCCTCACTACAACCCTAAACCCTGCTGGCAAACAACCCCTGAAGCCGACTGATGTGCTCACTCCCGAAACCCCAAATCTCTGAACCCGAAGCTATCCAATTAAAATTCCTGAGCCCTAAGCCCTGAACCTAACCTCCAGCCCACAAACCCTCTAAACACCCATTGGGTTTAACGAGATTTCGGCTTTTAAGACTGGAAAACAAAGTGTAAACAACTACAAGGCTTCGGAATTACGATTAGGGCATGCTGGTGCTTGAGGTGAAGAGGGAGGTGCGTCTCTTTCATCTCGGGGGGGGGGTGGGTTAGCATGGAAACCCATGACAAGATCCTCCTTATATCTCGTTCTTCCTGGGACACTTTGAGAAAACACATTTTGAGATTGCTTATTGGGCATAGAAAAATTCCATTCAGCCGTGACCCGGATGCGTTCCTCTGTTCTAGCACTTCTATACACTCCCCCCACTCCCCTTAAGAGCCGGCAAGCCTTGACCCTAAATCCTAAACCTTAAATCCTACATTAGTTTCAGTTGTCTTTCCCATTCTTAAGCTCAAAGCCTGTAGCCTATGGTAGTTCGGATTTTCGCATTAACGTTCAATACCGCCTGAAGCACCAGTAAGAGATCCCAGCCTCAACTTGGAGCTGGATGAGGGCTGGGTCTTCACAGAACTCATCGGCAACCATGGCTTGTAAAAGTGCAGGGGTGGGTTGCGAAGGGTTTTGAGGTATAAAGTGCTGGGGTCTGGAAAAATGTGGCCACGAATTCCTGGAAACAACTTTGCTTCCGTAGGATGGAAAGCTGGATCGGGTCCAGGGGTTTTTGCGGGCGCAGGGCGCTGTGTTGAGGGTTGCTTGGGGCTGAGGGTTCAAGGTCTACTCCAAAACTTGGGAGGCTAGGGGTCCAGAAGACAGGCCATGACTCTAAGACTTAGGGTTTAGAGTTTAGGGTTTCGGGTCGAGGTTTTGGGGCTTACCCATCTCACGTGATATCAAGCGCTTTGTGAAACTGATTGGGCCCTAAAGCTGCATACAGCAAGTTGGACAGGGAAGTGTTATTAGCAAGTAGGCTATTAATGATTCCGGACGCTCAGAGAAAGGATTCAACGGCAAACTTGGAAATCTGATCTCCAACTCAATACGCGCTATGGACCACGACTTATTCACGCAGTTTGAGGTTTAGGGCTTAGAGTCCAGGGTTTGGGTTGAGGAGTTAGGGTGTAGGGAACTTCTAGACTCTAGGCCCTAAACCCTGAAACCTCAGCCCTAAATACCCTGCAAGACCTCGCTCTACTGCCTTCGCCATATGGGAATCTCCACTCTGCAGCTTGAGAAGAGCTTAAGGATCTAATATCTAGCGTTTACAGTGGGGCTTCCTGGGTTGCTGATAGGGAACTCAAATTAAAGTACTATAGTATAGTGCATGGTATGTCCTTGTTTTAGTAACTGAATTTAAGTTGTTTAACAGCAACCCAGCTCAGGGCTCAGGACTTTACAGCTGAAGATCTGAGTGTTGTGTTGCCCTGTCATCTACCGTTCATCATACGCAAGGTCGAGATCCTACGAAAATACAAGTAGTTTCGAGTTTTGGAGCTTAGGGCTAAGAAAAGTACTCAAAGCACAGGCTGAGGCTACGAAGCAGTTTGGGTTTGTGGCGAGGGTGTCCGACTGCCTCCCTGGATGATAAGAAGTCGAAGAAAGGCAGCCCGTTTGTTCTTAAACGAGGGTCTAGGCATCGGAGTTGTGCCAAAATCCTTGCCCACGCTCTCAGACATGACCATCAACACGCTGAAATGTAACTCCAGGCCGCACACAACCCTCGACCAAAAGCCCCAGACCCTTGACCTAGGGCCCTAGGGCTTGGACCCAGAATCTTACTCTACTCAATACAAGATCTCATGCTTCAACCGAAAAACCTTCAACATAAAACTGCCCCGATAGCACAGAGAGAGTGCTCCCTAAGCCAAACCAAAACATGGATGGAGAGTCTTCGCATTTGAGGGTTAAGGGTTTGGCTTTAGGATTGAGGTCTTGGGGCCAGGATCTCGTACTTGGGGTATTTTCACTTCATCACAGCATTGATGTACCCTAGATGCGACTTTCCGCACATAGCCACAACACAACCCGTAAGGGAACCCCTAAGGAACGCTATATTTCTTTTATAATCTCAATAAACCTCTAGGGTCAATGTGACACCCTAGCTGCATCCAAGAGAGTTTTTCAGGAGTCCGCGTCATACAGCCTCCACCCCACTATTGGGGTCAAGGATTTAAGGAACCCTGAGCCCTACACCACGAACTACCCCCCAAAATCCTACACCCAAACTCCCCTGAACACCCTAAACCTCCCGGAGCTGCAGCAGGATGCCTTTTGAGCTCAACAATATCGTTCTGCAGAGCTGACCGATAAAGAGCCCCAGCTGCAAACCTGAAGGTTGCTGGGACTTTCAGGATAATATATCATGTTATATGGCAATATATTATAGTACATATAGATTATATTATACTATACTGTATCATACTATATTGCAGTATATTATAGTACATATTGGATTATATTATATTCTACTGTATCATACTATACTATACTGTATTATACTAGATTACTTTCAGGGCCTTAGGCCTAAGGGGTTGATGGGTCTAGGATTTAGGGCTTGAGCAGTTTAGGGTCCAGGCCTGCAGCTTGGAGCTTGGAGCTTGGGGGTTTGGGATTTAGGGGTTTAGGGTTTAGGGTTTAAACCCTAAACCCTAAACCCTAAACCGCGCTTAGGGCTTAAGATTAGTTAGTTGGGTTCCTCCTTCTGTCATGTTGCTCTTCTAACCCTGAGGCCTGAATCGATGGATCACTCTCATGATTCTCCGGCTGCGCCGTGGCCCTAAAACCTAAACCCTTACCAAATAAAAACAATGCCTATCCCCAAGCCCTAAAAGCTAATCCCCAGACCCTCATGCTTCAGCACTAAACCCTAAACATTAAACCGTGATTTTCCTCATCAGGGCAAACTACCGCGCACTTGCCTGTAACGTCCCCTGAACCTTAAAAACCCTTTGCCTGAAACCCCTGAAAGCCAACTTTACCGGGTGGGATCCTTTTCTACCATTATGACATCATTAAAACCCTAAACCCTGCACCCTGAACCCCAAACCGCGTACTAGTTCTACTGTCATAGTATGGCACTGGTAGGGTATATGGCCAAGGATTTACGGCTTTTTCTCTGGGATGGTCTTGGTATGGGGAAGCCTTTTCAACCGCTATGGGGTTACAACGGACGACCTTAAACCCAACATCTTAATTCATAGGCCACCTTTGAGCAGAATGCCTGAAAGCAGTTAGGGTTTAGCTTTACGGTCTTCAAACCCTTAGGCTCCACGCTGAATCTTAGGTTTAAATTGCTTAAGCCGCAAACCCGGAAAACCGTGGAACCCTAAACCCTAAACCCTAAAACCCCTCAACCCCCACTCCAAATGCCCCTGCTTAGGGCTTGGACTATGGGCACATGTCAAACTTTCATAAGAAGGAGCTTTGTCTTTCCAGTCGAAGCTAGGTTACTTTAAAAAGCCTACATGTTGATTAGTACTCATGACTTTGAAGCTCCTTTGCACAACTCTGCGCCATCCATGTAGAATGGATTTCATACTCGAACCAAAGGACCTCAAAGCAAGCTCCTCCTAACACCTGGAGCCTGCAACGGAAGTCCTGTTAGGGGGTTATGCTCAGGGTCAGAAGCCCAGGCATAAGTAGTTACCACATCTCGTAAACCTCCAGGTCTTTCTGACCCACACTCTAGATACCCCTATGACCTAGGGTCATGCCCCCATAGTCCTGTATAACCGTTATACACCGTTTGAGAGGGTCAACCCTGCAACCTTGACCCCCCTAGGCGATCAAGATTGGCAAGGTGCATGCGCCGCACGCGCGCGTTCATGCTGGTAAAGGCCTCTAAGTGGACGTTTCAAGGTTTAAGGCGTCGGGCTTAAGGGTTCAGGGACCAGGTTTCAGGGATTCGGGTTCAGTGTTGAGGCGTTTTGTGATTTAGGACTGCAAAAAGCTTCGGGTTTAGGTCGAAGGCTTCAAATGTGGGTGGGATCTTCGAAACATTAAAGGTTGTCAAGTAGTCTTGGTATGGCGGCCCCTGCCAACAACTTTTCTAGGGGTTAACCGGGGACCCTGCAAAATTCGGGCAATCAGAACCCGCTTTACGTAGATTCCAGAAATGCATGCTTTGCTCACTTCACGGCTTAGAACCACTCTGAAGCAAGAGGCTCAATTTTTTCAGAACTCATTGGTTCGTGGCGCAGGACTCCGAACTTACTACTAAGTAGGTAACATCTAGGCCTCAGCGTGGCGGATGTCTTCCACAGGGTTTCGGGTCTGGCCGCATTTGCGTTCATGGGACCCCCCTTCAAATGCGATTGCAGAATGACTACGCAGATAGGCTGGAGACACGGCGGCGCACAGTCTTCGAACTGGCGCTTCCCATGTAATCCCCTGCACTAGTCCCTGTGTTCGCACACTGCTCCCCTTTAAGCAGCCATGAGCCTTTCAGGGTGCAGTGCTTGGCGTAAAGTCGCGAAACATCCCAGCGTCAAATCGAACAACCCCAAGAATCAAAAAGCCTAGAGGCAGCGGATAGAGGAAGCAAGAAGATTCTGTCACACAGAGGCTGCTGCAAAGCTGTCCGTTACCGGTCATGACACTCGTCATAAGCGCCATCATCCAAAAGCCTTGCCCCCTAAACTTACTGGTTCTTAGTAGGGACTAAGAGAAACAAACCCCTGTATAATCCCCGTATACTATATTCCCTTCTTCCCTACTAGCCCTAAGCCCTAAACCCTTCATACACAAGCCCTGCCCCCTAAACTTATCCCGCAGGAACTGGCAACGGCCTCGCAATCTTCCGGGGGAGGCTGCTTTTCCCACTCCTAGGCTCTTGTTACGAACACCATAACATTTGTTTTGCGGGGGGGGGGATATAGGAATGACAAAATGCACGTATATATATATATACTATTTATGGAACCACTGATATGTAGGGCTTAGGATTTGAGTTGCAAGGGCCAGAATAGCTAGAATAGTGGAGCATGAAACGGAAAAGAGACGGGATACTTAAACTAGAACCTGGGTTTGAATAGGGGTTGATGGGGATGGCATGAGGGTTCCTAAAAAACTAGAATTGGATTGTAACCGCAGTCTTAATTCGATACGGAATACAAAGGGATGATGTTGGTAAATTTCAAGATTCGAAATTCCGGACTTCATGGAATCCTACAAGCCTTAGATGGAATTTGTGCTTAGAGTTTAGGGTGTGTACGCAGAAGTTGCATAAAATGACATGCAAGATTCTGCATGTGGTTTAAACAGATGGGACTTGTCTCCGCATCAGCTGCCATCAAAGGCTTGTCAACCATGGCCACGACTACTAGGAGCCGATCTTCTTGGCCTCAAAGCGTTAGCCACACCAGGAACCTTGAGGGTATACTGAAACAGCTTCACCAAACACATGTACAGGGAAATTGACACGGGAAGCTAGTCATTGCAAGAACCATTCCGGACGAAGGATGTTGAATGCATTTGCCTGGACCTTCACCTCCAGAAGGTATTCAACGTCAATAGCACCCGGAATGTAGTAATTCTAGTAGTAAGGGTTGAGTCATTCCCCCCCACAGTACGTGTCTTCGAGGGTGTGCTATTCAGGAGGCATTCTGGCTCCTATCACCTCTCGTGGTAACTGCTTCCACAGGAGGGAATGTCCTCGAGAAAGGATTTTAGGCTCTAGGGCTTGGTCTTATGGGATGAAGTTCCTCATCCTTTCGGAAAACTCCAGGGCAACCCCAGCGAAAGCAAAACATGCAAGAATTCCGGAATTCGTGAGAAGTTCCTGAACTTAGCCACATAGACTCACTAATCATAAGCTTATTGTAGTCACCAATACCCCTAGGGCATCTCAGGGCCCCTTGTGTTGAGAGATCCTAAACCCTGAACCCTAAGCCCGCCCCAAACTCCGAAGCCCAATCAAACCCTATAGATCCACTTTCTGAAGCTTCTGCTGGTCAAGGATCTTCCTCCGCGGTGCCAGCAATGAGGTGTAGGATGTTCCTTGGTATCCAGCTAGAAACGCTTTAGATTTGTTGGGAGTAGAATTTAACAGGGTGTCCGCTCGTCCTAACATGATTCCCCACAACAGCCGCGTTACTCTACATACACTGGGTCTTCGTTGGGGAAGTTGAGTTAAATCATCATAATATGGGTACACCGCAAATTATGCGCTTTCCTTAGGACGGCAACCAAGTTGACGTTCCTTAACAGCAAACCAGCACGTCCCTCCAGATCCAGGCCGGAGTATGCCCTGCAAAGTGGCTACAGTTATGATACGGCTAAGCAACTATGCTTGCATTCCTTGGGGTTACCTTCCCCAATCTAACATGTAATCCAGAAGCGGCTGTACAGGGCTTGGCGGTTAAAATTCCTCAAGCAAACATGAACCCTAAACCCTAAACCCTAAACCCCTAATCCCTAAACCCCCATCATGGCACTCTGTTTGAAAAAGCCTGGTCTTCACAGGGCCCTTCCTTGGTTCCATGTTGGTTTGTGGGAGAGAGTGGTGTTTTGGACACCTAACTTGGATTTGAGAGCCCTAAACCCTAAACCTGTTATCATTCGCTTTGGGATTCTGAGGTTTGCTCGAGGGCGTTATGAGCCGGTTTTGGTCTTCGGGTTTTTGCCGGTTTTGGTCTTCGGGTTTTTAGGGTCCAGTTTGGGGTTTAGTTTTGGTCATGTTTTGATGTTCCTTCGGGGTTGTACGATCCCACGTTGGGCTTCCAACCCTGAATTCGAAATCCTGCAGCACGAAGATTGGGTTCGGCAGAAAGACCCTCACAGCGGACCCTGTGGGCCTGTGGGATCCTTGCAAAACATGCCCACGCCCGATAGCCCAAACCCTAAACTCTAAACCACGGGGCCTGCTTTTCAAAACTAACCTGAGACAAAATTGGAACTACGATTATGGTCGGAGCTTACACTAATTGCAGAAACTGATATAAGGCCGTGTTGATACCATTTCTGTAGCTCACTCAACAATGGTTAGTAGGAAGTTCAGGAAATGAAAGGAAAAGACAATGCAAAATGCTATGTCATTGTGGAGAATATTGCGCCAAACGAAAGGATCCGTACGTTTTAAGGAGGTTTAGTGTTTGAGCACGGTACTCCACCCCGGCTTCGAGCCCGCGTTAGCACGAGGCTCTAACAACTTTTTCTGCATCAGTTGACTTGCTTCGTCGCGCGTTCTCTGCATCTGATCATCCATGACGCAGGTCTTCGAGGTGCTCAGTAGCCCCCTTTGGCAGCTATAGCTTGCAGAACGCAAGCATCGCCTTGCTGATGAGGGCCTCAATCTTAGCCATAGGCTGGGTACCGCCCCCACCCTGTAACGGTCTATACTAGGGGTCATACTAAGCGCTAGCTATATTCTAGATGTTCTCCTACTGTTACAAAGTGGGGGCAGGGGCAGTACCCAAGCCATAGGCTTGATCGTGCGGGCTCGGAGTTTTGCAGCTGACGCTGTTGAGAGCTTGAATACGACCTCGCATGGCAAATTTCTAACCACCAGTAAGACGGCATACGCCTGAAATGACCCTATTACCCTGAACGCCATACGGTAAAAGACTGAATACTTACAGATGTTCTTCCACTGTAACCCTCATACGACACGGCATAATCTTCCGCAAAACCTATTCTAGTGTAGGCCCCTTTTGATCCCTACACCCCATAAGCCCTGGACCCTTGTAGCCCCTGTAGCCCGCCAAAACCCGAAACCAGAAGACTTATCCCTGAGCCCCACACCCAACAACCTTACACCCTAAACCCTAAACCCCAACCCCTAAACCCTAAACACTACACCCCGAAAGAGAAGCCCAGGCGTCCGCTTGTCCTCTTCGCGCGAAGCCTTTGCTCTGCTGATGTCCACCGTGGCGCCCCGGGCGGCAACCTGAGGCATCTTGAGGCCTACGGTTTAGGGGGTTTAGGGTTTAGGCCTTCAGGGGTTTAGGGCTTTAGGGGTTAGGGTTTAGGGTTTAGGGCTTTAGGGGTTAGGGGTTAGGGTTTAGGGCTTTAGGGGTGAGGGTGTAGGGGATAGAGGGTTTTTTGGGCAGTTTTAAGAGGTTTTAGTGAGGGATGCACAGGCCTACCACAGGGCGTACTGTTTACCTGGCACACCTATTACCTGCAGCTCTATGGGTTCTACCCTCACTGTGGTACTTGGGGTTACAGGTAGGTTTTGGGCTTTGCATTTATGGTGCAGTGCCTTGGAATATAATGCCCATATAATCCCTTTTTAATATGTGCTACCAAGCCCGAGTAAGGTTTCGGGGCTTAGGGTTCTTGGCTAAGTGGGGGGACCCTTGCGCCCGCAGCCCTATGCTTCGATTGTCAAGGAGATTCGGTTTAGGGTTCAGGGTTTAGGGTTTAGGGTTTAGGTTTCAGAGTTCAGGATTTAAGGTTTAGGGCTTAAGGCTTGGGAGCCCCCGAAACAAGGAATTAGAATGTTTTGGCCTGTCATGAAAACTACTATGTCGAACAAACTTGTTTGGATCTCCGCCCTGAAAAGCCGACAGTAACCGCAAAGCCCGAACCCAGAATCCTAAACCCCAGACCTTGAAACCTTTACTCCAAACCCTCAGACCTATAGTCCCCCTTAAGTAGATAGAATATGGGGACCTTAGTATAATATACCCAAAGCCATATTCTATGTACTTGAGGGGGACTATAGGCCTCAAACCCTCAACCCATGCCCTCAATCATGGGCCGGTTTAGGGTTTATATACTCCAAACCCTGAACCTTTCACCTTAAACCCTCAAAAGCTAGGTAACCCTCAATCCTGCACCCAAACCCTCAACCCTGAATTTCAAAACCTAAACCCTCGACGCTACTCAAAACCCTGAACCCGAAATCCTTAATCCTACACCTCCTTGCCTGGAGCGGGAACACTCCGCCCGTGGCTTCATCTTCCACAACTTCGCGAGCCTAGTTCCGCAAGCTGAAAGACTAGGGCTTCACCCTAAACCCTAAGCCCAAAGCCCTAAACCGCTTTAGGTTTAGCGTTTAGGACCCAAGTGTAGGATTTATGAGTTTAGGGTTTTGAAGGTCTAGGCTAGGGCACAGCGTCTTGGGGGTCAGGATTTGGATTAAACGAGTTGAGACATGTCTGGAGGAATTGAAGCTGAACAATGCGGAGCTAAACTTAACTCCTGACGCTGTCCCCGCGGTCCGGAGGCTACAATCAAGAGCTCAAGTTTCGGCTGAGCTGCTTCAAAAAAGCAAGGCGATGGGCCTCAACCAGTGACCCTTATGCGCTCCCCATTCTAGCCATGCAGATGATGCTCCTACAACCTCCCCCCCCGACACACTACACTCGAAAGCCCCCAACCCTCAAACAAACACAACCCTAAACCCTAAACCCTAAACCCTAAACTAAACCCTCAACCCTGAACCGTAAACCCTAAAACCTGAACCCTCAACTCCCCAAACTCTGAAACCCGTACCGCCCACACATCCTACGCCTTGAGGGCATCTGCGCCTGGCCACCAGCCAGGTCGAGACGGAGAGTGGGCTTCGCCTAGAAACTTAGGTGGTTTAGGGGTTTCAGGCTTAGGGTTTAGGGTTTAGGGACTTTCCACTTGGTTCCCCAAAACTACTTCCCCATGGACCTCGAAGTATAAGCGCTCCACATTTTTAGATGGGTTTAGGATCTTGGGGTTTAGGGAGCCCAACTTAAAGGATGACGGAAACATCTGAATTCGCATCATACCTATGGAGGCTTCCCAAGATGCGAGGGCTTTCAGGACAAAGGGGATTACAAAGCGATTCAAGAGTCCCTACCAAGCTTTGTATACCGGAAGTCTTGTAAAATTTCCTAAGTACACGATACCCTAAACCACCCTCCCATGACCCCAAGCCCTAAACCCTCCCAGGGCCCCAAAATCCTTATACCCCTTAAGTAGATAAAGTATGGGTATATTATAATAAGATCCCCATATAACCCATATTCTACCTACTTAAGGGGAACTATAACCCTAAACCCTCCCAGGCGCCGGAACCGGCCGCCCACCGTGGAGCGCCGAGTTCGCCGGCAGCCAGGCCGCGATATCGTAGAGGTAGGCACCAGCCTGTTGGTTTAGGGTTTAGGGTTTAGGGGCACATCCTTCTGCCTTGTGGTTCATAGGGCATGGGGGAGTGCGCTGTAGGAAGTAGTATAGGGAATGAAGGGAACAATAAGTACATATTCAGGCTCCCAAACCCTAAGTCCACTAGCTTTAGCTTGCTGATGCGCGGGCATCTCATCTCGTTGGGCTGCTTTGCGAGATTGACGATTCGGAGACTTCTTGGCGGTTCTGCTTACTTGGTACGTCTATTTGCTTATGGGGGCTCTGGCGCTTATACTAAGGATTCTACATCTCAACAGCCTCCATGCAAGCATCTGAATCTCAACCCTAAATCCTACATATCCCTAAATATGCCCTACATACCCCGTATAACCCCTCTGGATAATATGTAGGCTTGCTAGTGTAGAGAGCCTCAAAGTTGGATCTAGGCCACCACACCGGGTGCTCGGGCCTACACCCTACTCCTCCCTCAAGTAGTGGTGTTTCTAAAAGGGTGGGACTGTACGGGGTACATGGGGACATATACGGTTCAGGGCAGAAGGACTTGGAGTTATATAGGATGTGAGACGTACTTATCATGTATAACTCGGGTTACAACCCTTCTTACACTCCTGCTGTCCGGGCGTATGTAGGTTACCTCAATGATAAGGGGGAGTGTAACACAGGCCGAGTTTTTGGGTGCTTTCGTTCATGCAGGATTTTTAATAAATTTGGACAGTCACTCGCGGAGGCCAGCCGAGACCACCCACATAGGGAGGGTTTGGGGTTTCGGAGTTTCGAGCATCGTGATTTCGCCTGTTCAATGCCACACGGTCATCCCCAAATAAAGTCATGAGTTCCCAAGTCTACACTCCCTTATCTAGCCCCCCTGGGTTATGCTAATTTGACGTTGGGGTCCTTACGGGGTGGCACAGGGGGCTTTAGCTAGCGAATCCAAGAATTTGACTTGAAGCTTCACCAACGTGTACGGCCCGATGCCTAAACCTACTATTTAGGCTTTAGGGTTTAGGGTTTAGGGTGTGGGGTACTCTGAAGGTTCGCATAATACCTGCCTCCAGTATGCTAGCATGGTTGCTACTACCCGGAGCCTTAAACCCCTGAAACACGCCAGAGAAACTGAAGCCCTAAAACCTGACAACCTAAACAAAAGACCCTATGTGAGCCACTGTCTAAACTCCTAGTATCCCCTTTAACAACCCCTATAGTAGTCCCCTATATAATCTCCCCTTTATAGTCCCCCTTTAAGGAGTNNAGGAGTTTAGATTCTAGCTCATGTTTAGATAGAACTCCCCCAAAATAAAAGATTCCCTCCAGGGCTTAGCCCACGACCTCGCGAGCCCAAACGGTGCTGACGAAGTTCTCCAGCACGCACCAAATCTGCGGAAAGCTCATAGGTTTAGGATTTAGGGCTCAGGGCCTAAGATGTTTAGGGGCTTCTTTTAGCGAGGCTTCGGGGCTTCGAGTATGAAGACTAGGGTCTCCGTAAAATTGCCAATACATCTTGGGGCCAGAGGGTTGATGATTGGTGAGTACCAAAGGCTTGATGGTTCAGGCATTTAGGCATCGTTGGATTTAGGATGTAGTGGCAGGAGTTTGATGCAAGGCTGAGATGTGCGCATTTCTTATACAACTCAGGTGCACTTGCTATCCCAAAAGAAAGCGACAATAGCCGTTCAGATCAAAGGGGGACATCAAAAGGTCTCTGGTACACACACACACAGAGTGAAGGTGGAACAATGCAGCAGTAGCCCAAGCTTTATCTGGCCCTGTTTTGCGGAAGGCGGAATAATAATTGCTAAGCGCCCTGAACTGACAAGTCAAACTCCCTCCTAGATACATGTCAGAGCCCTACAACCAAGCACCTGCGCCTCAACCCCCCCGGCCTACACTCATCTATCTCTGAAAGTAGGGCCCCGAAACCTGAGTCCTAGACCGCAAATGCTAAACCCTGAGCTCTTAATCCTAAAAGTCCTAAACCCTGCACTAAAACTCTCAATCCTAAATTTCTGAACCCTGCAACCTTGGATTCGCTAACCCCAAAACCCTGATCCTGAAAGCTAAAAACTCAATCCTACACTCCTAAACCGTCTGTACACCCTAGGCCCTCAACCCCAAACCC
>CAJNIZ010045227.1:0-17032 GCA_905231905.1 Symbiodinium pilosum | reverse complement strand
ATATCGGGAACTACTATAGGGGTTATTAAGGGGGATACTAGGAGTTTAGACTATGGCTCATCTAAGGGGCCCATAATTTTGAGAACAACCCAACTGGTGTTTAGAGTCTTTGGTCAACAAAGCCTCGTCCGGGGACTTGGGACATGTAGCAGAGGCTTTTGAATGCAGGAGCTTTCAGGATTAGCATAGGGTTTCGCTGTATATTATACTATAGTAAAACAAGGACGGCAATGAGATTGTACTTATTTAGGCTTCTAGAGCAGGGCTTGAGTTTCTGGCGGTTGGCTATTAGGGTTCATGGTTTGCTGGTTTAGGACTTTGGGGTTAAGGGAGTCAAGACCCACCAAGGAATGTATGGTCCTGGGCTTTCGCTAGGCTTAGGTCGGGAATTGCAACTTCACACTGTCAGGAATCAAAAGGAGAATTGTAGGAACTTCTCACCTTCCCCCCCATAACAAATTGTCCAGCCTCCAACAATAACAGAAATCCTGATAACGCAAAATAGTCCTCGAATGTATGATGGTAGCAGCTCGGGAATATTTGGTATTGGCAGGGGGGTGTTGAATATTTAGCAGGGGGTTGAATATCAGGGGAGCAACTACAGTTGTTCTTCTTGCGGGCTTTCCTACAGAGCAAGGCATCCCTTTAATTCATGAAAATATCCAAAGTCATGCTCTGCATCATTACAAGAGTTCGAGATATCTCCTATCAACCTTACAAGGATGCACAATACGGTGGAAGGTAGATTGCTCAATCTCAGGGGCATTAAGCCCCGACTTCTACGTCTGGGTGGCAGAGAACTAAGAGTTTCCAAGGGTTTCGATCTCAGAACTCTGCCGTAAATATGGGTTCCCGAATAGACCCTTCTTCAAAGCGCTGCAATCTTTACGGGGAAACCCATGGTGTTCCATCTTAGCTTCAAAACAAGGGCACATCAGGTTGCGCCCACGAGCACGAGGATTTAGACCCACTGGTCAAGGTAGAGGTGCTAGTGTCTAGGGATTTCCGATATGGGCAGAGGTCCACAGTTGAGTCTTGATTTTGGGGTTGGTAGGCACCTTAACGGAACATATACTCTAAACCCCAAACTCCATACATCCAACATACTCTCTAGGATACCCATATATGATCCTTCCATACCCCTTTCCATCTCCATGGGGGGATTGCAAGACTAAACCCGTAACCCTAAAACCTATTCACAAGGTCAAAGCGCAGACAAAGCACCTCCTGGACGTGCAGCGCCAGCTCCTGAGCAGGGCTTGGTGGGAGCTTCAAAAAATACCGGTTTTCTTGTTGGTTTAGCCTTTAGGGTTTAGGGCTTAGGGTTTAGGGCTTAGGGTTTTGGGTGTAGGGTGTAGGGTTCCACAAGATAGGAGTCCTGATGATAAGGATCATGGAATGTTCAAGTGTACAAAAGGGAGCCCTATGTTGGCCCTCTGTTTGAAAATGCCTGAATGTAGCAATGGCGATGCAGGATTAGAGGCAGCTTATTGGGCTTGTAGTGAGGGTTATCGGGGATAGTAAGGAGACTTACTAAGTCAAAAGAGCCTGAGAGGGTTCTAGAGCAGATCCGAACAAATCCTACAGGCCACCCTTCCCAAACTAACGCAGAAACCCATATAACCCATTTCTGCACAGGACTTAGTCTTGGTAGTGCCCCTTCTGGGGCTTGCACGTTATTTTGGGGGAGGGTACTCCATCTACCATCCCCACGGCCATGTCTCCCTGTGTAATCCCTTTTCTGGTAGAAAATGTGAAGAGCTAGAGGCAAAAGCATCTCCAGGAGCGCATATAAGGGGTCCACGTTTTTCAAACAAACTAGACAGGAGTTGCTCAAATTCCTACGCCCTCCATCTGGGTGGGGGGATAGAATTCCAAACGTTCCCCATACATCCTCCTTCTGCGCTTACCGCATAACCTGTGGAAAAAGTTAAGAATGGAATTTACTTCGGAGAAATGTGTATGTGTCAACATGATCAGCATACGATCTGTTAGCCCTACGGCCCCTAAGCCAATTTTTTGGGAGGACTCCCTAGGCCCTAAAACCTCGATCCCTTAATCTTCCAGGCCATCACCCTGCGCCTTAAGCCCCTCAAACAAAGCCCTAAGTCCTAAACCCTAAACGCTAAGTCCTGAATCCTAAGCCTTGATCCCTAATCTTAAATCCTAAATCCTAAAGCCTCAAGCCTAAACCCTGGACCCTAAATCCTATAGCCTAAATCCTAAACCCTACACCCTAAACCCTAGGTCCCACACCTTTTCAAAAAGCTTGGCCTGCAGCTGCTTCGTGGTGATTGCCCGTTCTTCGGTTGCAGCAATCTCCGCACCACGGTCGAGGTATGCGCGGGGGAAGCCTTGCCGCAGAAGGCTTATATTGGTGTTATACAGGGATTATACAGGGATAATGGAATAGAAAATGGAAGCTACTATTTAGGGTTTAAGGGTTTAGGAGTTTAGGGATTTAGGGGTTTAGGGCTTTAGGGGTGAAGGATTTGGGGATTTATGGTTGAGGCTTTAGGGACTCAAGGAATTTAGGCATGCAGGGGGTTCAGGGTCTAGAGATTTGCATAGACTTCGAGCCAGCGGCATTGCTGCAACTGGATTGCTGTTAAGAAACTTAATTCAAATCACAAATAATTTAGGTGCGACAGAGATAAAGGGCTTCCTTGCAACATGTACACGGCTTAAGTTCTTTGACAGTATCCAGCGAAGCTTTCCGCAGTAGGACAAAAATGATTCGAACAGGGCTTGGGGGTTTTCGTAAACGGTTTAAACTAGACTATAACCGGCTAAAAGAGAATGATATTGGTAACAACGCAGGCTTCTATAGTACAGGCACATGGCATCAATGGTGGGACAGGATGTAATGCATAGTAGCTGATAAAAGCCGGAGTACATTGCATGTTGTGCCACTAGGAACCCCTTGAACTCGCCATACGCCACCGAATGGCCTAGAAAGAAAGAAATCCGGAGAATAAGATGAGAGATGAGAAAAAGTAGGTCCATCAAGGCGAGGGGTCTCCTGCAACGGTTGCTGTTCAAACGTCCGAAGCGTGGTAAGTTCTACTGCGAGCTTGGTCTTCTCCTGGATGCACTCTGTTGGAGGGATTTACTTGGTGCCCATCCACCTCCTGCATCAGCTTCGCAAAGCCCCTAGAGATCCCGAAACCCATACAGCCCACACCCGGTGAACCTCCAACCCCAAGCTCTCCAGAATGCCTACAATCCCTTCACACGGATATTAACCCTAGAAATACGGCATATAGTAAATACAATGTAGTAGCCCGAATTGAATATATCGAGGTGCTGAGATTGCTTGGAACTAGGGTGAAAGGATTGAAGAACATCAATTCTCAAAGGCCTAAAAAGTCCATGCGCATCCTGGCATACACAAGTCCTGTCCCCCCACCCCAGCCTCCACACAGCGCACTCCGTCTGAATGCTAAGGTTCTATGTATCTATTTAAAATCCTCAGGAGGGGAGACAAAAGATTAATCACATCTATTGCATAAGTTTTCAGAACCCAGAAGCTGAACCCCTAAACCCTGAATCCTCAAAACTCGAGGCAAACCCGAAAAACCTTTAAGCCACACAGCCCCCAATCTCAACACTGGACCCTAACCCGAAACCCTCAACCTGACGCCCTATCCTTGGCATATAACACCCTGAAAGGGTCCCCTACACCGCTTAACCACGGAACCGGCGGCCTAAACTCGATGCCCAGGCAATACCCTCCAGCTCCTGCCGCCTGGGCTTCCTACTTTTGGGGTTCAGGGCTGCAGGTTTGGAGTTTAGGGTTCAAGGCCCGGGGCTCAGAAATGAGAATTTGCATCCTAGGCGTCCAAGATATGCAAGTTGCTCACATGGCGGCACCCCTAGGGAATCTAGGGATGGTTTGGTTTCACTGCAGGCCTATATAGGAGTTCCTTTAAGCTCTCATAGGGGTGTCATATCCTTGGTGTCATCTCTTAACCTGGGTATCTATCGGACCCTGAAGACACGATTCTCATGTGCACCGCTTGCGTGGTCTCAGTGCATGCATCTTTTCAGAACTTCGAGGAAATGCTTACGGCTTGCGACTTGAACTCGAGGTCCTAAAGCCTCATCATTCATCCACCTTCGACCCGAATTCCAGAACTCCCATCATTCACGGCCTCTAAACCCAAAAACGAAACACCTGAACTGCAAACTCCAAACCCCTAACTCCTATACCGCCTGTAGCCTTTGCCCTTCACCCGAAACCCTCTACACATGGGTGCTTCCGCGGCACAGGCGTTCCAGCGTGTGAGCTGGCTTGTCTCCCTGGCTTCCATGCTTGACAAACGAAAATGGGGGGCCCTTAGGTTTCTTTAAAGGGGTGATCGGTGTAGGATTTGAGGTGTAGGATCTCTCAAAACAATAGTGGTTTACGGGCCCCAAGAATGTAGGATGTAAGGGGTCCTTTTCAATTTTTAGGGATTACATAAGCAATGTTTGGAGAGACTCCCACATCACTGGCATGATGAGGAGGAAGATCAATCACTTGAAAAAGTATGCTCCATGACTGATGAGCTTTGGAAAGTCCTGGGTTCTTGCGCAAAAAGCACACTAGGATTCAAGGGGGGGCGGGGTGTTCGAAGCTTGGGGCATTTGCTTGCATCCCAAGCCCTAAATAAATGGCTATGCCCTTTTCCCAAAACCCTAAACCCTCTACCTTGAGCCTGGAGCCTAGGGTTTAGGGCTTGCGGCGTCGAGTCTAGTGATACTCAGTAAGGAGGACCTTTTTTGAGAGAACATGGTACAATCATGGAATTGTGAGGCGGTTCAGGGGAGTTGGGGGGCGAATATCAGTACTATTAGGGGCAGGTATGCAACCATCATATATACGGCTCCACTCCTCCGCCCTCTCTGCTTCTTATCTTGCGTTGAAAAGAATTGACAGAATCAAGAAGCTCCATGCCTTTCCTAGAAAACTGGTAAGCATCCAACGTGAAAACTGTGCGATGCAACAGCTGAAATAACTGCCAACAGTATGGTCCCTTTTCCTTGCTCATGATGAAGGGTACCTCAAACAGACCCCAAAATCATGCTGGTATCTATTTTTGCTACAATCTAAACTCCTAGTTTTCCCTGTTAATAAGCCCTAAAATACACCCTGATATAATCCCTTACATAACCCCCTTTTAGGAGTTTAGACTGTAGCTCAGTTAGGCCCTATAATTCATCAGACCTTGACGCCGTGGCTCTAAGTCTTGGAACTCCACATAGCTGCAGCTCATGCAGGCTCAATTCTCAATCTGCGCTGGTGCAGAGCTTTGGGGCCTGGAAAATGACACCGGCCCCTTTAAAGGATCCACGAACGGAGCCTCTGCCAAAGAGCACGACCAAGCGCCGCCCAATCCTAAATCCTAAACCCCACATCTGAAAAAACATAGACCCTTTTCTTCAAGCAGCAAGCAATCCCGAAGATTGTACAGAAAATCCTGATCATTATGCCCAAACCCCGAATGCCTAGCACCTACAGCCCTACAGCCTCAAACCTGTAGCTTTTCCCCAAATACTACGCCCTCCAATAACTTGGACCGTACCTGCATCCCCAAAAAACGCCCCAACTACCTAGAATCTAATATATAAGCAAACCACGAAACCTTTGACCCCCAAACCTTTAGCCCTAAACGCCAAACCCTAAACCGCTGCCTCTAAACCCGAACCCCGAAGGATTCGGGTGCTCTGATAAGTTATGTAAGGTTTGAATGTTGGCAATTGTCGAGGCTTCTTTCACAAGACCTGCTATGTACCCTACACAATCCCGGAATCTATGAAACCAAGTAAGGGACCCTGCCTCATTCTGAAACCCGGACATGACAGATTTCCTATACGTACCTATATAAACCAGGTTCCATTTCATGGTTCACGTTCTTTCCCAATCGATTCTCCAAAACCCTTACGTGCCTTACGTGTATGTTTCTATATAACCCCTACAACCACTTTAAGAGGGCATGTATGATGTCAGCAAACCGGGCTTCTGTTGAGAAGGTTTAGTCTGTTGAATCTCCCTAATGTTCCATGTCATGCGCTTCTCCATTATCCATAAGCCCTATACCATAAACCCCCAACCCCTACACCCTAAAAGCTGGCAACGATCCAAACTCCTCAACATCAACCCTAAACCCCAAACCCATAATTTCGGAACGTCCATGTCATTATCAATTTTCTTGTAAATTGGATTCTCCATATTATCCCTTAGCCCCACCTCCTAGCCACTAAAGCCCTGCACCGCATATGAGCTATAGTCTAAACTCCTACTATCCCCCTTAGTAAATCCTATAACCCTCCCCTAGAAAACCCTTTTAGGAGTTTAGACCCTCAACCCTAAACCCTATATAACCCACGTGAAGGAGCTTATTCTTCCTTAGACCTTCAGAGCCGGGCCTCCACTCTCAGGACGCGTGCCGCCTCGACGGCACTGCCGGCCGCGGCAGAGGCTTTGGCCTTCGGTTTAGGGTTTGGGTTTTGGAGTGCGGTTTACTAGGCTTAGGGTTAAGGGTTGAGGCTTTAGGTATAGCTTTGGGCACGGGGATTTTGCTATGTGGAGATCTAGCGTCACGTGCCTAATTTTTCTGCATATGCTTTTGCGACATACATGTTAAACTACCATTCTGCAACTGCTTCCATGCGGACGATGCTCAAGGTTTCGGCGTCTAGGGTTGTCTGTGTTCTTGAACTTCAGGCTTCGGAATTGTTTGCAGTCTAGGCCATCTATCCATCCCTATCAGGTGCTTAGTTGGGAAGAAGCAATGAATGCCTATGGGAGTCCCTATGAGTCATCCCTCCCCTTACAAGACTATAACCCATTGGTTCATTCCCTACTACCAACCCAAGAGAGCCAGCCCTACACCCCAAATCTTAAAGCTTCAGGCGATGACTCCGGAGCCCTTCCCCAATTTCATTCCAGAACGCCCCCGCCCGGTTCGCCTCTTTGCTCTTCTGGTGTTTAGTGGGGCAGGAAGACTGCGAAAATGGATCATAGTGCCACTACTGTAAGGGTCTATTCCTTTGCTCCCTATGAAGAAAAAAAGGCAGTCTTACGCTCGCCACTCATCATTCAGATGGCTCTGTACACCAGAGACGCGTCTTCATCTCTGTCAGACATGGATGAACACGAGAACAATGACAGATCCCAACGAAGCACGAGGGCATAAAAATCCATGCAGAAAAGGACAAGACTGCATTCATGATTCAAGCAAACTCTGCCAGGGAATGGGGCTTCAACATCCCGCAACCAAAGTGCGGGTTTCTCAGAATTGAGTGGGAGGGGCCGTAGGAGTTCTAGGGACATCTTGGGATAATGAAGGGCTATTAAAAGCGGCGATTATTCAAGGTGCCCCGGACTCAGACGTATTCTAGGGGGACTGTTTGCCAGCAACTTTCTAAGTCTGAACCCAAGACAAAGTTTCCTGAAATGGCTCTGTGATGCAGGCGCCTGAGCTTTGCCGGAAGGACCTCAGCAGTGCCCAGACTTAGGAGGGACCATAATGGTGACCATGAAGACCTTCTTTTGGCGCAGGATTTAGAACGTCAAGCTTGGCGGCTTAGGTTTAGAGCGCATGAGTTATCATGTAAGTAAAGGTCATGAAAATTGTAAGACTCACGCTGAAAAGTTCCACTGCGTCCAACATTTCAATTTCTGCAAACTGTGTTTACATGTACCTGCTGAAACAAAGCCCGCGGTTGACCTTGGAGGTGACAAACGTGTAGAATCGTTTTGGAACCCCAAACCCCCAGAATCCTCAAGCGAAAACTCCAAAACTCCCAAACCCAGTGCTGACAAACCCTAAACCCGCCAACCTCCCTAAGCCCATAGCTCTCTAATTTCCTAAAGGCATAGCGCATAGGCCCCTAAACCCATAGACCCGTAAAACCCCTAACCTAGATTCCTAGACCCCTAGAAAATAAACGCACAAAGGATAAGCCCCACAACCCTGAACCCGTAAAACCCTAAACCAACAAATCTCTAAACCCCCTTGTCCACCAACTATAAACCCAAAACCCTAAACCAAACCTATAAAACCAGACCTGAAGCTGGCAAGCCTCGATTGGGGACCATGGAGACGAATTATGCAATTCCCAACTTCCAGACTCTATTCTACTAGAAAATGACTGCAGGTTGCGGTTTGGTCCAGGGCTTGGGGAAGCAAGGTTTAGCGTCTAGGGTTGAAACGTAGGATTGAAAGCTTAGGGCCTGGGGGTTAGGTTAAAGTTTGCATCCCAGGGGCTTTTTTTGGGCGGCATCACGCTGGCATGCTACGGCGCTACAAAGTCTAGGGCTGCGAGATGTGTTGCTGATCATGAGGACAGTTGCAACGGCTAAAGGAAACATGAGATGATTTGCCAGGCAGGACATGTAATATAAAGGCCTGAATGGTTAGAAAAGGGTTTTGGGGCACATCATGTTGTCACAGCTATAACATGCTATAGCAGATGCATTTTCTTAAAAACCCTTCAAACTTACTAATTGCTCAAGCTTCTGCAGTACACATCTCATTGTGACAAGGCTTTAGAGATGTAGAGCTCAAACATTTGGGTTCATGGGCCAAGGCGGGCTTATGCGGGACTCCCCAAGCCCAATTTGTCGGGAAACATCATCTGCGGATAGCAGAAATTTTGTACAACCTTACATTCTCCGTACCTGGGAATATGTTACAACATTCAGGGTTTCCTCCATAAGTCTGCCATCACAAGCTGCCATCGTTGAAGGCAAGTCTGGGAGCCATGAGGCTTCCGGACGGGTGAAGTTTTTCAGGGTTAGGTTTCAAGGTTTAGAATTTAGCGGTTGCAGAATGGTCAAGAGTTGGGTTTTTGCAAGCCAGGTTACACGGGCTCTAAGCGTTACAGGCTCAGCGTACTGTGGTTTGGCCTACTGGTGGTTAGTAGTAAAGAATAATGGAATAGATCCCCCCACATGAGCCCTATACAATATACCTTATTCCTTACTCACCATCAAAAAGTTGGGGCTGGATTGAAGTTGAAGCTGTGGGGCCTTAGATAGAAGTTGGAGGTTCGGGAGGTAACGTTTGAGGTTTGAGCGTGAGGCATGCGCAATGTAGACTATATATGCCCCTGTTTAATCCCCACATACCCTATTTAACCCCATACAACCCCAAATAGAGGTCCCAAAGCTCTGAGCTCCAACCTTTGGGATGGAGGCTTTGGGTGTCAGTCGAAAGCGTACTATGACGTATAGGCGCGAACAGTTATCAACATGATTTGGAGAATCAAATGGCAAGGCAAATGGAAGATGAAATGGCACCGGCACTATATGGCCAATATTGAAGAGTATCTAGCACAACTACCAATATGATTTTTCAATGCTGTCTATTTCAGGCACCTTATAGTGCGATGTAGCGTACAAGGAATCCAAGACGATAATGCTACCAATTACTCAGGCTTCTACAACAGGCCTGCAACCTCGGGATCTCACTTTGGATGTGTCACTGGGGTTGCTTGGAACCTCTCGTGATTTAGCAGGTCTACTTAGTAACAGGTGTTATACGACTTTAATAATTGTTATAGTTATGGAAGGCGGTGCGCTGTGGGTCCTGATTTCTTTAAATGCATTTTCTCTATGTATATATATGCATATATTTACACTTATGTATCTTTGTCATCCAAGATACCTGATGCGCAGTCCATACCATGGCTGCCATGTTGTGGCAAGCACGCAAAAGATGACACGGACGAAATGATCCGCTGCGTGGTGCTCTACAATGTATGCAACAGGGAATCCACCACGTGTACACTTCTCCGCTTTCCCGTCAGGCCGGCCAACTCAAGGATCATCAGGCTTTAGCAGGCTTCTTGCGAACTCTGGCTTCTCGCAGCCGGCCTCTTGAAAACTTTTCCAAACCCTCAGATACTGATTCAACTCACGCTGCTCAACAGCATGATTGTCTAGGGCACAGAAGTAACGGATTTTGAAAACAAGACGTTCCGGCGTAGCTTCGTTTACAAAAACGAGCGAACCTGCGCGGCCAAATTGAAAACTTGCTCGGCCGCACTGGTGTTCGTGTTACCAACCCTTCTGTCTAAACTTGGGCAGTAAAGAAGGTTACCCGCGCAGGACTTAGCGCATGAGTACGCGTGGAACTGTTGACGATCCAGTGCTTCACTTGTTTGAAGCGTTTGGACTTAACCGCATGTGGAAAGAAGCAGCAAGCCCAATCGACGACGACGCAGCTCATGATCTTGTAACGCAGCAAGATGGCGGAGATTGCGTCGTCGAGGACGTCGTGCCCCTCCGGCTTCGGCATCGGTTTGGCCCATAAGATTCGGTTATCCGTGGGAGTCACTATCATGAACTACCCATGGCCATATGTTCGTTTTTCGATGTCTCGTCGTTGCGGGGCTCGCCGGCGTGAGTGTGGAGCTACTGCACTATCATCTGGAGCTTTGCGTGTCCACCACATACGACTTCAGTGACCTTGGCCTTCTGCTTGGCCGGAAGGATGCTCTGCAGTACATATTGCTCGTACTTGGAGAGGATTTCCGGAGTGACTTCATTGCCCAGGATGATCTTCAAATACAGATCTAGAGGGGCGAGCTCGTGGGTCGCGATGTAATACATGATGCCGGAGGAGCATGCGAAACGCCTGCGACTCCTGGCATCTCCATCACATTTGGCCCCGAAAGTATGGCCACGTTCGTCTTCTACGGCCAGGGCGGACAAAAAGGCCGGAACTCCATGCGGGAATGGAACTGCAAGAATGATATTGTGCACCGGTAGATGTGAACCTTCACGGTCCCGTATCCGGTCACGCTGTAGAGCGTGGCCTCCACCTCATAGGCCTTGGAAGGGAGCCACCGCAGGAGCATCTATGAGAATGCCTTTGGAAGACATTCTGCTCCCCCAAACATGACGCTGGCCGCAGTTGGGCACACTGGCCTCATCTGTAGACCTCTGCAACACAGAGTCTGTATGCCTGCACAGGAATGAAATCAAGATGATGGGTAGCTGCAACGAAATACATATGGATGGAGCAAGCACACTTGCGTGCCACACGAACTGCATGTAAAACAACCGCTGATTTTGCATATTTGGCGAAATGGTTTCTCCAGAATATGATGCGGAACCATGACAGTAGACACTGGACGAAACTTATGATCAGGATCAAAAATCAGCTCTGGCCCCTATGCTCAAGCGTCAGCCTTCACCATAAAGCTCACAGGCAGAATTTTCATCTGCATCATCTGTGCGCGAGGTCTGCATCCCGGGATGCTTCAATGGTGGCGATGCGATGATAGCACTGCGCCACAGATGTAGCTGAAGTCACGCAAAGTGTAGTGATGGTGGACGGCGCAAGGTCTTCACCATACTCTGCCGCCCACTTCTCATGAGTGCCACCACTTTGGATGTACTCCTCCTCTGTGGCTGTTGCAAGAAGCTCCCCATGAGAGAGGCTTCAGCTTCTGGCCCATGTCTGAAACCAGGTGGCTTATCATGTTGACCTTCCTCGTGGAGGCCATAGAACTCTTTCTTCGTCGGCTTTAGCCAGTGGTCTTGCATGGTAGTAGATGCGAACCGGTGAATGATTTGGTCCGATTCAGATATGGGGGGATGAGGCACTGCTGAAAGCATCCAAAAGTAGTGGCGTCACTCAAAGGCATACTGGGCACCGCTCAACAGTGATTCGCAATTTTATATATATATATATGCATATATATATATGTATATATGTATAGATATATATATATATGTATTTACATATATAATGTTCTCTTGTACTTGTACTAAAGTTGTCAGTAGCAGCCAGCACCATACCTGACATGATCGAGAATATGTCTTCAAAGTTTATAAGGTTGCGATGTTTCAAAAGTTTGTAGAGTTGGGATGGTATTGGATTTAAGGTTGAAAGGCTCACCTCACTGTCTCGCATTGGGACATATTAGGTGTTGAGGAGTTGAGGGGCAGGCGGGTGGGGACCCTTCGTAACATAAGCTAAGACTACCCACCCCGCCCCTTGTATGTAAACAATTTATAAACACCCGGAAGATAGGATTACGCAAAGTAAACTATCACATATATATATATACCGAGCATAGAGCATAGTTGGAACAATAAGAACGGTTGGAATGAGAAGTGTGTGACTATGCGCTGCGGAGTCTGGAAATCAAGCAGGTATACCATATACTGTGAATCTACTGTGATCCCTTGATTTGTGTCTGGAATCCATAAACATCATGACAGCATGTGTTTTTACGTATGTTCACGACTCCAGGCTCCACAGCGCACCCTTCTGTACTTATAAGGGATAGTAGGTAGGCTTACTCCTGCTGATAGAGAAAATCTTGCACCACCTGGAGACCCTAAGCTAATGTATAATGTCGTGCAAGGTTCATTAATCAGAAGAGCTTCCAAGCGGGGCACATTAATCAGAAGAGCTTCCAAGCGGGGCAAACCCAAATTCGGGTTTAGGGTCAATGGTTTTTAAAGGTTTGTGCCCGGACTTCCAGTAGCCACCAAAACAACTAGGTCATGCTGGTGTCCTGCCCCAAAAATGCCTCAAAGACCTCTCCCCCTGGTTATATCCTGTCGTTGAAACCTAAACCCTGAACCCAATGCCGTGACCTTGGGGACCTTGCAATGCAAACACCTGACTCTCACCTTATTGATGACTAAGGGGGGATATTGGCAATTATTTAGGCCCCTATATGAACCATTGTCTAAACTCCTAGTATCCCCCTTATTATACCCTATAGTAGTCCCCTATACAATCCCCCATATAACCCCCATGTAAGGAGTTTAGACTACAGCTCATATGATGTAGGACAGCCCCACACACTGAGCCTTGACATGCCTGTTGTCGCCGCTACCTCCTGGAACCTCTGACATTGGCATCTAAAGTAGCGGTAGCAATCCCGTGATTGCCTGAATTATAGTTACTCAACTGTCCTAATCATAACTCCAGGTTCCCTGGACCCGTGTCAGAAAACATACTTTCAGCTGCCTCCTAGGGAAAAAGATAACAAAAAATGTTCAGGAAACCTCTGAGCAATCCCACGCGCAACTACCATGAACCTCAAAGTCATCTGAAACCCAGCGGTTCGCACCCGAAACCCACCCTAAACCCTAAAACTTCTTGTTGGGTGGTTTAGGGTGTGGAGATACTTGCATATGGGGTATATGAGGATTCATACAGGGTCTAAACCTTGAACCTGAAACTGAGACTCGACTGGGCAAAGCATATGTAAGCAAGTATCCCAAGCACTGCAGCCAAAGCCCAAAAGCTCTCTAACTTTGGGTACTGCCCCCACCCAGTAACAGTCTATATTAGGGGTCCTATTAAGGGCTACATATAACTATACTATAACTACTATCCAACTGTTAGTGAGGGGGGGCAGTACCCAATCTCTAGCACCCAAGGCCCAGGATTTGGGTTGCAGCGGACAATCTCCCTAAAGCCTCTACATCACCCTCAAACCTAAATTGCCACCTGCAAATCCCATACCTCCTTTCACCTTTTTCAGCCGGACAATAGCTTGAGCGGGCGCGCCAAAGCTGTCGTAGCGCAGGAAGAGATCCGAAACCCGAACAGCCCCGGGGCTTTTCATTTGGGGGTTTAGGGTTTAGGGTCGCCCAAATCCAAGGATAACATTCATCACAGCAAAAATTAGGAGTAGCAACCAACGCCAGGAACAAAAAAAGATGGCTGGAAAGAGATGCTGAGAAGGTAGCATGAGGATGTGTTCAGAAATGACTTGATAAACAACGAAAACATCCAAATAACAAGACGCCAAGCCCATGCCGGAACAAGAAAATTCGTGTTGGAAAGATGTTGAAACTTTAAAGTATGTAGGACTATCAAACACGTCCTTCGAGCTGCATTCTGTGATCCAGGCAATAGGTTTCAGGGCTTGTTGGGTCAAGCTTCTCCAGCTTTGGCCTTGTAGATCGCTGTCTAACCCTTAAGAAGCTGAGCAAGTATCAGGTCCATGGGTCCAGGGTTGAAGGCAGGTAGCAGAGGACTTGGACCACAGCTTTCCCTACATCAACTGAAAGAGGCGACCCGAAAACATGACTTAGCCCACAATACACTAGAAAAAATGATCCTTTTTACGTATATATATATATACATGTATATGGAATCCCATACCCGGAAAAACATAAAGGATCCCTAGCATTGATCCAGATGAAGTCCACTGCATGCAAAGTTCTCAAACAACTCCTACAACTGCGGCCACCTAAGCATAAACAGCATCTTGGGACGAAATAAAGGTGCAGTGCGAAGATGCTGTCTACGTTGAAACAGGCTCCAGCAAAGCCCCGAAGCCCTAATCTTGAAGCGCTGTGGACGGAATCCGCGCACTTCTTCCTGGCCATCGGTAAGGACCACAAGCAAACACCTGATTCCAATGGCAATCTCCATACTTCGGTCTCGAGTATCCATGGCTTTGTGCGTCACTTTGGTGGATATTGCATTTTACACGGGAAGGATTGAAGGGTACGCCCTGGAGTCGGACTCTCTATCTCCAAACGCGCATATGCCTCTCAACTCTCAATGCGCTTTCGCCATATCCCTGTGCCCTAATTACGTCCGGCCCTCCGAGTACCAGAAAGCCTCTGAACTACAAACCTCAGCGCCGGGAAGCGAAATACGCAATCTTTCAGATGGTTAGCACGGAATGCAGGCATGGATCTCTATAGTATCCATAAAACCCTCCAAGAAAATCCTGACGTTCCATTCCACCATTCCGTACAAGTCTGCGGTATGCAGCTGCGGCTCAGAGTGGAGGTGGTTTCATCTCCTCAGCATCTGTGAGGGCACAAGATCTGATATTCTGTTTAGGTGATCAGGGTTCGGCCCTCAGGGTCTTGGTGATGTACCAAACTCCCATATGGGCTTTCTCAAAATCGGGTGCCATTTCAAGGGTTTAAGGTTTCGTGTCAAGGGGTTTGCAGGCAGCCCTCCCTAAACCCGCAACCCTAGACACATGGAACTTCGCAGAAAACGTGGGCCCCATTGCACTACGTCCCATCTATTGGAGACCCCAACCAAAAAAAACAACTAAATTTTGAAAACCGCCGAAACCCCCACATGCCTCCAATGAAAAACACAAATCAATCTGGCAAGCCCAGACCCTAGACCTGAACCCTAAACCCTAAAAAAGGATCAAGGGTTTAGGGCCCAAACCCTAAACCCTAAACAACCAACACTCCCAGAGAATTTGGGGACGATCGCGCTTTTGGGGTGTCGACTGCCGCCGGAGTTCGTGCCAATCAAACCACTCGCCCATCTTGAAACATAGACCTGGTAGCACAGGGTTTAGGGGTCAGGATATGAGGGCTTAGGGTTTTTGATTTTAGTGTTTAGGTTCAGTGTTTAGGTTCAACGTATAGGGCTTTACGTTTTTCAGGTGCGGAATTACCAGGTGGGTACCCTTTCATTTACATACGGCCCAGGTAGTAAGGTTTACAGGAGGAGAAATGACAACTCCGCAAGCATATGCCCCAATCTGAGCGTCCTGCGTATGGACCCTGACATAGGCGCGATACGTCAGGGCTGTTTCAGTTTTTTGGGGAAGCTTCTGTAACAACTCGACCTGGGGTGCCACGATGGAAAACAACCAGGGTCTTTAGGGTTAGGGTTTGCAAGGGAAAGGAAGAAGGATCATTGACATTTTGTAGGTGTTGGGAAGTAGCCAGAGGGGCTGCTATAGGAATGCATGCATGATTTCCCGCTCACCACCAGAAAGAACTGCGCGACGATGCTGGGTTCCTAATCTTGAGGTTTGTCTTTTGACAGACATCCCTTCCGAGGTAGATGCTGTCGTAATGACTGGTTGCAAGACATGAACAGTCCAAACGTGCTGCTGCATGACCATTCTGCTGAAGTTTCTGCGGTGACCCAACTTCTCCGAGGAAAGCAATGCAAAGAACAAGCCTGCGACGAACCAATGCAATTAAACTGCTCCCGAAACTCTCAACCCCTCAACCCTCAACACCCTTGAAACCATCAACCATGAACCCATCAAAACTCTCTCAACATTTGAACTCCGCAAAGACCTGACCTTACACCTCTCAATTTTGAACCTCTTTCTCTTGCAATGAGAAGGATTCCTTTTCGGCGTTGCACAAGGCATGCCGCACCTCAAAAAGGTATAACGCATAAAGCATCCTTGGCGTGGGTCCAGTAAGCCTGAAAGCCCCAAATCCCAACAAAGTTATATAGGGCTAAGGGACGGTAAAATGGAAACTATTACTTAGGGCTTAGGATTTAGGGTTTAGGCTTTAGGAACCCCTGTAAAATCCCAGTTTCCATTTGGCTTTCCATTTTCTTTTCAATTGAGCAGCATTTTTTTGTGGTTGAACCTAGTAAGGTTATATTCCTTATACAAAATACTATACCCCAAAAGGATGATAGAATCTTACCCTATAATGGGTACCATAGTATCCCCAAATAAATACTACTCAATCTGATTCTGCATTGTCTAAAGGATCCACCAAGCTCATGGATCCCAACATCTTGGGAGACTGACGTCCTTCTTCGGGGCGTGGCTACGCGGGGTTTAGGGCTTGGGGTCTACGGGCTTAAGGCTTAGGGTTTGGGGCTCAGGGTTTAGGATGTAAGGTTGAGGATCTCGAGTTCAAAACTCACAGTCCAGGGCCTAGGGTCAATAACCCTAAACCCTAAACCTCTAAACCCTAAACCCTAAACCCTGCACCCTAAACTCAGGGTGCGGCCACTATTGATGAGACGGTCCGCCCACCAGGTTTGGCCCACCACGGTGGCATTCAGGACGCCGCCTGGGTGTGGGATTCTGAGGGTTGAGGGCTCACCAGCTATCAGCTCTCTTTCAAGGGACCCTATGACGACTCTTCCGTCCTTGCGACAGGGGCTATGTGGGGTTCCATGTTAGCTTGGGGAGTGTGATCTGAAGCATTTGGGGGTTGAGGTTTAGGGTGTATGAGATTAGGATTTAAGCTTTCAGGTCAGATTGGGGTTGAGGGTTTAGGGTTGAAGCTTTAGGGTTTAGGGCTTAGGCTTTAGGATTTTGG
>CAJNIZ010045226.1:30025-45758 GCA_905231905.1 Symbiodinium pilosum | reverse complement strand
TAGACCTCAAACCCTACTTGGAGGCCCATGGCACTTAGTAACTACTTATATAGCCCTACTTATAATCCCCCTAAATGGGCTTATAGGGGTTACCCCAATTATAAGTAGGGTTATAACCCCCAGTTATAAGTAGTTACTAAGTCCCATGAACCTCCAAGTAAACTATACGGGTGGGTGTATATAGTAGGTGTCCAGTTAGGGAGACTTTCAGTAAAGCCCTGGGTCAAGAGATGAAGTGCTCTCCTGAGTTAGTTGTAATGTTAGTCCAGTCCCTAAACCTAGGCCCTAAATTCTGGTGTCCTGGAGTTCTGTGTTGAGAGCTCCAGTAAGAACCCCTAATTCCGCTTCCATTTATTACTTTCATCTAGCCTTCGCATACACCTCATGATTTGCAGCAGTCATGCGTAGTCCCCATATTGCTGCTAAGCTACGAGAGTCCCCCCCCCTACTATCCCCTAGGGCTCCAAATAGCCCAATGTAGGTACTATTTATAGATATTGGGGCCCAATGTAGGTATTATTCATAGGCATGGAGCACCAGGGATCCGTCCTCGGCTCCTAAACCTTTCTGTGCAGTATGGGGTTTGGTTTTTTCTCTGTACTGGAGGGCAGGTTTAGACGTGTGGCTGTAACTCTGGGCTAGCTGGTGTAATGATTGCGAAGGAGTCTAGGTATGTGTTGAACCCCAGAGGGTATCCCGCTTCAAAACAACCCCAGGTATATGTCATGCAATGCGCAACGCAATCATATGAGCCTCGACCGGGTGGAGCTTGCTTTGATGTGATTGGGATGTATCTTGCGAGCATTGCGAGCAAAGAATCTTTATTGACAACCAAAGAAGACTTGAACGGAACCACTTACTTAAACAGGTCAAGGTTGAGCCTAGACCACGCCCAGATAGTCTCTTGCCCCCTCCCCTCCTGTGTCCGACCAACCCGCCGAACCCAAAGCCCCATGTAGACTCCTGCAGCCTAAAACCCAAAGCTCCCAGCTCCCGGGGCTCAACAGTCAAAACGCAGAGCAACAAAGCTCAGTTTCTAAAGCTCGGTTCCCACAACCCAAAGCCTTAAACTCCTGAAGCCATGAACCAATCAACCCCAAGCCCAAAGCCACCAAACGGCTGAAGGTCTACACCCAAGAATGCGTCACTCAAAGTGCTACGACAGTGCCCCAAACCCAAAACCCCTAAACCCTAAACCCTAACCCCCCTAAACCCTTAAACGCCCAAAAACCCCCTAAACCCTAAACACGCTACACCCAAAACCACCTAAACCCTAAACCTCCTAAACCCTAAGCCAGAACCCTAAACCCCCTGAACCCCAAAACCTATATCACACCTTACACGTTAAACCCTGCACCCTAAATCCCCTACCCAAAGGGTCCAAAGTACCTATATGGTACAAAGTATGGTTTCTGTAGTAGTAATTTCCCTTATGGTTTGGGTAAGGATTCCCCATATGGGTGCTTAGGACCCTTCGGGCTAGACCCTAAGTCCTAAACTCCTCAACCCTCGGCTTGAAATCCCGAACTCTAGTGCGTTGCTTTTGAAAAAATGTTTCAAGTAAGTAGGGTTTAGGGTTTAGGGCTTAGGGTTTAGGGTTTAGGGTTTAGGGTTAAGTTACTATAATAACGACACCTTTTTTCCTATGATGCGCGGTATATAAGGTATGTAGGTATGTATATGAGTTTAGGGCTTCGGCTTACTGTAGTAATGAAATTATGTTATTGATTATATGCCCATAAACTCGTGACCTTTTTTTCAGTTCCTAACTTACTATATATCCAAAATACGGTAAGTGAATTTAAGTTCTAACATGGTAAGGTAACCCTAAACCCAGTCTGTTTAGCGTCGAGGCCTGCTCCCTTGGAGGTTGGCCCAGCGCTCGGAAGTCATGCCTTCATACCCGGTGGCTCTTAGAGACCTGGGGATATGTAGGGTCTAGGGTTTGAGGGCTTAGGGATTAAGGTTTAGGGTTTACGTTAGCCTTAAGGGGGACAAAGTGTGACTCTGATACCTGGTGATATGTAGGGGTTATTTGAGACAGTGCCATGTGTCAACAGCCATCGGTTCCCTTTGAGGCGAGTTTTGATGGGTTTAATGGATGAGTAAGGTTTTGTGTCACTGCCAGCGGGACATACCCTAAGGGTCCAAGTACCTAATAATCATATACTCACCCAAAACCTGTACCATAATTCTTATTGTGTACATGGACCCTCTGGGATACTTAATATAATCCCTATATATCATATAAATGGCTCTCATATAAATTAGTAGTTTCCATTGTATTTTCCATTATCCCAAGCCAGTGTCACCAGCGAAGCACAGAACGAGCTCCGGATGCTGAGGTACTCGCGTGGAGTACTTCAGCGCTAGCCAGGCAGGGTGTGGCTTACTGCACCCAGGCCTTAAAAGACTGGGTTGCTGTTAAGGAACTTAAATTAAGTTACTATATTGGGGAAACCCTGTTATTTACTATATATACCAATTATGGTAACTTAATTTGAGTTCCTTTAACAGCAACCCAGTAAAAGATGCATCCCCTAGGAGAGTATGGGGAGTTACATACAGGTTATTGTGGCATCCTACAGGCGATCAGTTTCGAGATCTTTCCGGGAGTCTGAGTATGGAGGCCCTGAACGCTCATGTGTTGAAATTCGGGTTTAAGCTGGAGAGAGCGTGACTAGTTAGAGACTGCATGATTTCACCTTGGGGATTAAGGGGGTTTAGGGTTGCCAGCATATAGAAAGTGCCGAATTTCAGCGTCCGGACATTGAGCATGCGGGGCATATGGCCCAACATTGGAAGAGGCAATCTTTCAGGCCCTGAAAAAAAGTCGGGTAATCTATCAGCCTGACTACCTAGCAAAACATGCGTAACAAGCCTGATACAGTTCTAAGCTGAAAACCACATCGAAGTCATGTAGGCCAAAACACGTCAGTTCAGTATGCGCGTGAGGCCAATTGGATCGCTGCCAAGATAGTGTGCAGCGCTGAGCAATGGCAAGGGGGCTCCCCAGGACCAAAGTAAGGATCCTCCCAGCTTGGGGGAGGGGGGGGGGTACCGTTTGAGAGGGCAATATCTTACAATTATACCAAAAATACTATAACGTACTATATTCGAATATATTATAGTATACGATTATACCACATACTATAATATACTATAGTATACTATACTTCACTATACTATACTTCACTATACTATACCGTAGTATACTATACTATACTATACTATACTATACTATACTAGGCATAACGAGATTTTATGCATTTGGGCTTCCGGGCTGGTAGGGTTGAGAGCTTGAAGAAACCCAGGGGTCCTTTGAAAGGGGCCTATATAGGATTTAGGGTGTTTTGTTTAAGGTTCAGGGCTTAGGATTAAGGGTTGGCCATGATCCAAACTCCTTAAAAGGGGGTTATATAGGGGATTATACAATATAGGGTGTAGGGTTTAGGTCTAAACTCCTTGAAAGGGGTTATATTGGGTTCATACAATATAGGGTGTAGGGTTTAGGATCTAAACTCCTTGAAAGGGGGCATATTGATATTGGGGATTATACAATATAGGGTGTAGGGTTTAGGGTCTAAACTCCTTAAAGGGGTCATATAAAGGACTATAGGGGGGGCACTATGGGGATTATTAAAGAGGATACTTGGAGTTTAGACTGTGGGACATGTGAGGATTCCCAAACTCATGGGTTCCTTTGAAGGGGCTATATAGGGTTTAGGGTTCAGAGTTTAGGGTTTAGGATTTAGGATATAGGGTTTCCCGAAATCAGGGGTCCCTTTAAAGGGGCTGTATAGGGATGATATAGGGGTGCATGCATATACAGGGTTTGGGGGTCAGGGTTTCCCCAAAGTAGGTGTACTTTTTTGGGGGGCGTCCCCATGATAAGGATTAAGTATAGTATATGGGGGTCGATATTGGGGTCCCCGTATTTTGGGAAGCTACCAAAAGGATGGATTGCAAAAGGATCACAAAGCCCAATCCTCAATCCCCTCACTGGGGAAATAAGCTGGGATTTTCCGCCCTGAGTCCTTCCCAACTAGGCATTCAGCCGGGGTTTCTCACAAATCTTGATGTCGGGATGGCAGTAATTCACGCCTCCTTTTCGCACGCATGGTGGGTTGTTCTGCCTTTGTGCAGCGCAGTTTGATGTCCAGTTTGTTCAACCTCAGGTATGCGAGGAAGCAGTCGACACTTCTAGCTACCTAATGGGGTGCTGTTTTGAGCCTAATAGCACAAAAACGGATACGCACGATCCAGCGTTCTCTTGCCCGGTTCTCGAATGGTTTACAAGACTTACCGGTCGATAGCAGGGAGGAAGCAGATTGCAGGGAATCAATCCCTCCATACTACTTGGAGGGTCAAGGGGGCGTAGCAAGTATACTTATAACCCGTATAACCCGTATAGTAACCCCAGTTATCCCCATTACTAACATATTTACTAAGACCCCCTGAGCCTCCAAGTAACCAGCGGTCAAGACATCCTGAATTTGAACCAGTTCCCGAATGACGCAAGATCTTTATTATGGTCTTTGGTGCGTGTATATAGGGTTCCTTAAGAATAATGGTGGGTGTATATACTTGGTGTCCAATTTGAGGACCTGAGCACCATGGCCCAATCCTAAACCCTCAACCCCTAAACCCAAAAGCGTTTAACACCTAGTCTAAGTACGAAACCCTAAACCCTTTAACGCCTAAACCTTGCACCCTTAAAAACTCACACCCTAAACGCTGAAGATCCTCAACTTCACGCCCCTGACCCTTGAACACCTAAGCCCTAAACCCTTCAAATCCTCGGACCTAGCACTACAAAATTCAGGGTTTAGGGTTGTAGGGGTTTAGGGTTGTAGGGGTTTAGGGTTGTAGGGTTTTCGGGTGCAGGGCTCAGGCAAGCAGCTAAACCCTTGACCCCTGAACTCTTAACCCTACAACCACAACCCAGGAATGGATCCTTATAGTAGCCCCTATAGAACCCAATTGGGGTTTAGGGTTTAGGGTCTCCATTTTATTTTTCCATTCCTTCATGGCTAGCTAACCAAGCCCTAAACCCATTATAGTTATAGTCCCCCCTAAGTAGATAGAATATAGCGGTATATGGAGATATTATAACATGCCCAAAGCCATATTCTATCTACTCAAGGGGGACCCCAAACCCTAAACCCTAAATTGTAGTTTCCACTTTCTTTTCCACCATCCCAATATAACCCCTATCTACTTAAGGGGGACTATGACCAAAGAAAGGTACTTGGAGGCCCATGGGACATAGTGACTACTGTACTTATAACTGGGACTATAACCCTACTTATAACCCCCCTAAATGGGCTTCTAGGGGTTACCCCAATTATATGTAGGGCTATAATCCCAGTTATAAGTAGTTACTAAGTAACATGGGCCTCCAGGTCAGCAACCCAATAATATTCATCCGACAGGGCCGCGAAAGCCGATGGCAAGTTTGACCTGGATTGCAAACCTGATGCTCGGCCCCTGGGGTATATAGTCCGCCTTAAGTAGATAGAATATGGCTTTGGGTATATAACAAGATCCCCCACATACCCTATATTCTATCTACTTAAGGGGGACTATAGGTTTCAGGATTTAGGTCCCTGGCGAGTTTTGAATACCTGGACCCTAGAGGCGATGTAGGTGATTCTACAAAGGGGATGTATGTAGGGTTTAGGATTTAGGGCTTAGATTTAGGGCTTAGTGATTAGTGTTCTGGGGCCCATGGATACTACCCCAATAGTGGAATGGAAAAGAACATGGAACATGAAACGGATACGGGGGTTGCATTGTACTGGGGGTTGTAGAATACTTGCCGATATAGTGACCCCAGATTGCTTGAACATTTCCGGTATGGGTACGCACCTCAAATAGACCTCAACATGATTTTGATAGTTATTTAGTCCCATGTGTTAGGTAAGACGCTGGCCCAATACCCACATAATACGCCAAGAAGGCGGTGATTCTGCATGGATCAGCTTGAGTAGCTCATGATACTGGTCGCATACCACCCCCTCTATGGTTCTTATTTCTGGAACCTAAACCCTAAACCCTAAATTCATAAAAGCAAGCCCCGCAACCGTAAGACCTGCACCTTTCACAGCACATCGCTATCCAGACTATTGGGATCCCCCTGGTGGACTTGAGGTATATAGTAGTAGTTTCCATGAATGGCGAGAACCCCAGTACACACTCAAAAACATCGTGATCCTTACAATGGTGACGCCCAAGAAGGTACCCCTGATTTTGGGAAGCTCCCGCTTTGGGGCTCATGCTTTGAAACTTTGATTTCTGCTGTTGAGCAAGTCATCCCGCCTTGTGTAAAGTAGTCATTGGATCCTGAACATCTCCAGCCAACCACCCCTAGCCCCATATCAGGCCTAAAGCCCTGATGTCGGTTTGGGAGCAGTTTAGGCTCCTCTCCTATGACCCAGTACGTGGGACTTGGGTAACAGCAACAGTACAGCTTTTTTACTGCTTGGACCCCTAGGGCGAATTGATTGCGATGCGGTGCCTCTTGTTTGACCTTAAAACAATCCCTAAGGGTCCAAGGACCCGAATGATAGGGTTTTTAAGGGCCCTAAAACCCTATTATTTGGGTCCTCGGACTTTTAGAGAACCAAGCCCCTTCCCTATCATCCCCTTATCTTTCTGAGGTGCCAGGAGGGCCCCAACTTCGCCCTACACGCTAAAACCTAAACCCTACACCCTAAACCCGAAAAGCCTAAATCCTAAACCCTAAGATCATATTTGTGAAGCAATGACTTGAAGTCATGTACAGGTTCGGTTTCAGAAATCGGCTGTGCTACAATGACCATTGACCCTACCTAGAGCTCCATACTCTACCCCGTTTGGAGGGTACCTAACTTTATGTCTAGTATCTTCTACTATCGAATTTAGATTTCAAAGAACGGAGGTAGGGTATAGATGTCTTGGTAAGGGTCCGGATTCCCAAAGGTTATAGGCTCTAGGTACGGAATGACATTGGATGGTAGCATTTGGAATCTCAGCCCATTGTTGAGTACTTGAACCCGACTGGCAACTTTATCATAATTCAGTTTCCAACCCAATCTAACCAGGTCCCGTAAGGGCTGCCAGAAATTCACCAAAAATAACAACATGACAACAAGGGAACATGAAACCCCCACTGGGGGGAGGGCATCCAACTTGGTGGGATTTTCCTACAACTTTTGAACTTCCATGCTTTGCGGTTTCTGCTTGTTCCCATGGAGGGCGCTAACGCTTGGACTAATTGTTGTACTAGCAGAGCAAAGAAGTTTGTGTGTATGTCGTCCCCGCGGCTCTCACAAGTAGCCTCCTCCACCTACACGCGGCAGGCCCTAAGAATGGAATAGCCCGTACCGTGGCCCAAATGCATTGGGAAGATCTGGAGGCATGTATTCCACATCAGGGAACCCTATGAAACCATGTTCCAACTGTACAGCTTTTACCTTACGTGGAGGGTCCAATTATCCAAGCAGTGAAGCTGTAGATCCCAAATATAGACATCAGAACAGATGTTGGTACCTGAAACCCCAGTATTTGGGTAGCTTGACCCTAAGCCCTAAATCCTAAATCAGGTCTCACCAGACAACATCCGTTTGCCCTCGCCGCCGCCCGGCTCACGGCAAACGCCCTGCCCCCAGTCGGGATGCACTGTAGAGTTTAGGGTTGCGGGCTTGAGGTTTGCAGTACTCTAGAGGTTCATGCGCCCAAATGAGAAGGTTTCAGGTACCCAAAACCATCAGATGATTCGCGTGGAGCCAAATTTATTTGGGTACTTGGATCCTTAGGGTAGGGGTTTGGCCGTGGGCAAAGTGGAGACTGCTCACCGGACATCAGCTGAAATGGTGGTTGATCAAAAGCTTCCACTGAAATTGCTGTACTGCAGGCTTTGAGAGTATAATTTTGCAGTTGGGGATTCTGGGCTAGCTTGTCGGGGTGCAGGGTGCCCTCGACCGTTTGATTCTTCTTATGGCTCATGTGGAGTCATAAGCCAGTGTTTCGAAGGGGGTCCCCGTTTTGCACCCCTAAATGCCGTCATCATGAGGTGTTAAGAACCCCCGCAAAAGAAAGGCTGATAACATGCGCAAGCTCCATGTTGTGCCAGGCATTCAGGCCACGAGGTCTTTGGCTAAGGCTCGCAAATTTGTAGAAATTGAGGGTTCAGATTTCAGTACCCAGTGTTTGGGCGGCTGCCATTCTACATTGCCCTGTGCAAGTTTGCCCAAGTTTTGATGTGAATACTTTTGACCAACCCCCATGTGAGCGTGCATCCACTACACAAAAACACATAAATCATGAATCCTAAACCCTACACCCTAAACCTAACTCCTAAACCTACAGGCTTCTACCAAACCCTACACACTAAGATCCAGAAAGCCCTAAACCACCACCCCCCCCCCCCTCCCCCAAACCCAAAAGCCCTAAAATCGCTGAATCCTAACCCCAAAATTTTACCTTTAGACCTTAAACCCTGAAGACCCCCAAAGACCCGAAACCCTAAACCCCCAAACCCTAAACAACCCACCCCCAAAAAAAACACCCCAGACCTTCCCTATATAACCCTTATAATTCCTGTAGTTTCCATTTTCTTTTCCATTATCCCAATTTTTCCTTTATTACTTTACTACCCCCCCTAAAAACACGCCCGAAAATCCTAAATCCTAAACCCTGAACCCTAAACAACACCACCCCCCCTCCCCCCCCCAAAAAAAAAGCAACCCAAACCTTGGGATCCTGCGCCTGAGGTCTGACGAGCGGTTTGAGGCCGATGAACAGGCAGGATATAGGTCGAGTTTAGGGTTTAAGGTTTTAGGGTTTAGGGTAAGGTTACCGTTTAGGGTTTAAGGTTTAAGGTTTTAGGGTTTAAGATGTTAGAGTTTAAGGGCTTAGGTTTAAGATTTAAAGGTTTAAGCTTCAAGGATTTAGGTCCTTAGGGTTTAAGTGTTTAAGGTTCGAGGATTTAGGGCCTAAGGGTTAAGGGTGTAGGCTTAACAGATTTGGGGGCTTAGACTTCAGGGGGATGCACATAGCAGACAGCCTGCCACCAGAACTTGCAGACTTGGGGTCAAACGTTCAGGTATTGATTGAGGGGTTGGGCTTTTGGAGTTGAGGGGCCGGGTTTAAGGTGTTGGGTTCCCAGCTTTTCTCTGTAGTGTAGAATCCAGGGTATGGGGTTTAGGGGTCCAAGCACACAAATAACCAATGATTTGTGCTCAACAGATTTTGTGATACCAGTGGACCCCTAAAGGTACGCAGCATTGGCAGCTAAGGCTCTAAAGGGAACGCACACTGCGTACGTAGGGTCTTTCTGTTGTTGGTCCTTCCTTGGGAGTTCAGGGTTCAGAATTTTAGAGATCTGTCAGTTGTGTGTTCATTACGGTTTAACTTGCTATACTATACTATACTAAGCGAAAAACGAGGTCTCCTGTGAGGTTGACCATGCATGAAAGTCCGACGTCATGTGGGCACTCAGGTGCAGAAGGGAGAATAGGGGAGTGGGGTGTAGGGTTTGGGGTCACACGGGGTTTAGGGTTTAGGGTTTAGGCCTTTTACCATCCCTTTGCAGTCACCTAGGATAGTCCACGGACTAACTGCCCCCACTTTCCCGTAAGAACCAAGAAGCACAGGGACAGTACTTGGAGGGTGAGGGGGATTTGGTAAGTAGGTTAATAATGGGGATAATTGGGGTTACTATACGGCTTATATGGCTTTTAGGTATGCCTACTAAGTCCCCCTAGGCCTATACCCTAAATACTACCGCTTGGAAGTATACTTAGTAAGTTCCTCTGACCTTCCAAGTGCTAGATTTCGTCGGACTGCACAGTTTTGGCGGATTTTCACACGAGTATTGCTTTACCGTATAAGAAGTGAGCTTTTGGGCCAAGGTTTTTAGTGGAAAATCCAGATGATGGTTTCCATAGACCGAGGGGCCCCCAATGTAGACCCCCAAATAATACGATCCTTATGAAAGGGACCTCAGAAGGACCAACTAAGCCTCCTAAGCACCTGTATCTACAGACCGCTCTTCTTTCAACAGGTACTACGGGTTGCTGCGGTGCGAGCCGTTGCTTCCTATTTCCCTGTTGGACGCATTCTATAGGTGTAGGGTTTAGAAAGGGCTGGCACCATTTAAACACTTGGAACAAACCTCCTAAGGGCCCCATGCGCCCAAGGAATTTTTGTACAAAAGCAATGAAAGCTCCCGCGCTTGATGACTGCCTAGACCTAAGTAAGCCCTAAACCCTAAACCCCCAAGTCCTGCATCCTAAAACTCTAAGGTGCCATCCTTAATTCCACGCGGCCGGAAAGGCCCAAACACACTGCTGCCATGATACCTGGACTTTAAGGGTTTAGGGTTGAGGGTCTTTTGGGGGGGGTTGATGGATACTCTTCCCGTACACCCTAAAATCCTAAACGCCTGCAACCTAAACCCTAAATCCTCAACCCCAAAGCCTCAACCCATGAATCCGAATCCCTAAACCCTGGATCCTAAATCCTAAAACCCCCAATCCTATTTGGAGGTTGAGTATTTCGGCGCCAAGCTACAGCGCTGGATTCCTGCCAAGGCACACCTATGATTTCCTAGCACTTAAGGCTTAAAGCCTTAGGACTCAGGGTTTAGGGGTTAGGGGTTTAGGGTTCGGTTTTGGGGCCTTTCAGCCTTAAGCCTATAGTTTATGACAGTCCAGGGTTTGGAAGTGGAAGATTTAGGGCTTTAGGATTTCAAGGCTCAGGGCGCCGCTTTGCATTTGGATGGCTTTAGCATTTGGGTATTTGCAGATATTCCCGGCATATTCGTAAGGTCTCTAGAGGACCTGTCCGGAATCTCCCTTGATGGTACCCGGCTGCTATAGTACAGCTAGGTCATTCGCAGTTTTCATCCACTAACTGTAGTGAGGCCCTACGCGTAGCTTGTACCTTCATGGACTTCTGGGAGTGAGAGCATGATTCCCCCGAACTCTTGACCCCACATTTATACTAAAACCTAAGCCCTAACAGCTTAATTTGTTTCAAGTCTGAGCTTCAGTTCTATATCGCGCCCAACGAAGTGGCGCTTTCCGTGTGTCCAGGCATGGACTCTAAGCCTAAGCCTGAGAAACTACTATAGTATATAACCTCAATATACTCCATTTCATTTTCCATTTTCTTTTCCATTTGATTCTCCATTATAGTAGTTTCCATTTTATTTTCCATTATCCCACTACAATGGGTCATATATTAGGGAAAAAGGTTTAGGGTTTATATGCGACATAAGCCCTCCAGACCCCAAGCTTGCCCCAGAGGTTCCAAGTAGTCAATGGGTTGGTATTTGGGTGGCGGGTAATAGTGATTTTGGGTTTAGGGCGTAGTTTTAGTAGAGCTTTGGGTAAGTATATGACTATTACGTACTTGGACCCTCAGGCTTTATGGGTAGTTATAAGTGGAGAGGTACGTATGCCGGCTTTGGCTTATAATTATCGTTATCCTACTTGCAGCCCTACTTACAAACTGTCCAGAGCACCAGCAAATCCTTACACTGTGGACCTTAAGTCCATACGCCGCACCAAAACTTGAACTCTGTACCCTCAACCGTAAACCCAGAGCCCTACTCCAAGCTCTGAACTCTAAGGCCTGAAACCTAAACTCTACACCCCAACAAAAACTGAATCCTAAACCCTCAAGCCTAGACTCTACATTCTAAGCCCTACCAGAACCCCAAAAGTATGTAAACTAATAGACTTTTAGGCTATTTTGGGTTATTATTTTACCTACTTCCGGGGGTCCAGGTAGGCCCCAGACTCGCCTGTGGAAGACGCGCAAGGTGCTGAAGAGGAATGATGATGGCACCTACGACCTCGACTGCAAGCAACAGGCGCAGCTTCGAGTTTTTCATGTGGGGATTGGTCTAATTCCCTATAATACGGGGTCCTATATTTGGATTCCCATTACAATACGGGGCCCTATATAAATTTCCCCCATTTTGGGAACAGTAATTTAGGGAAACTACCATGTACCAGGGCCCACCAGGTTACCTGTATTTTACTGTAATGAAATATTTGTTCGTTATTATATTACTATCATATTACATAACTATATTACGAAATTACTATGCTAAATCTATTACTATATTATTGCGACACTATATCACAATATTACTGTAGTGCTGTATTACTATGTTCTTAGTCGGGTCATGTAAGTCCAGTTAGTAAGCATTCAGACTCTATAGAAGATTCTGAGGGTTGCAGGTAAGCTCCATGGTGTAGGAATTCAGGTTTGGGTCCAGGTTGCAGATTTGGGCTCACGGTTTGAGGGTTGGCTTTATAGGATTGCGGGGCTTTATCATTTACACGGGTACAGGTGCGTGGGTTTAGAGGAAGATTGCATCTCACACGTGGGGTTTAGTCCTCTGCTGAGACAATGTGATGTTTCTCGGCTCAACCGCCAACAACACTGCTCATTCGGGAGTTTCTGAAAGCTGCGGGTTTTGTATTGGGGTCCTCGCAAGAGCCGTGGTTATTCAGGTGGCATTCCGACGGACCCCTTTTTTTTCAGCAACGTCCTAAATCCAAATCACATGAAGCTGTGTAAGCCCATGGTCAAAGCTGAGTGGAATTGAGTAAGACATCATCAGGTCCCATGAAAGCGATATGAACTAGCATGTCTACCTTGCTGCAAACTGGCATAGAGTCGGAAAAGACCCTTTCAACGGTACTGTCCTTGCAACAAGAGCTATGGTCTACATTCCTGAAAGGCTGGTTATACAGTGCAGGGGATGATGCAGGGGACGATTACAGGGCTTATTAAGGGGAATGGTAGAAGTTTAGCCTCTTGCTCACATCCCTAAAATCAGAGCCAAATAAGCTATGTTCTAAACAGTAAGACTCGGGATAGTGCAGGGCGAGCCCTGAATTTTGAAGCTAAAGCCTCGAATCCGCTGTTTAGGGTGTAGGGTATAGGGCTTAGCCCCCTCCCTGGAGAAAAAAGACCTCACACAACAATTGGTTGCGTATGCCCTTAATTTGGGCGTCGTATGTTTGGACCCTACCTTTTGGGGCAGTAGGACTAACTCCCAGACAAGACAAACAGGACATCCAGAGTCCAGATAAGTGCATGGGTGCATACGAGGTTGTTCTCACTTTTGATGGGGGCGTTACGAACTACCAGAGAAATAACTGAGATTAACTGAGACTCAAGCAGTTGGTGCCACAAGCTCCAGGCAATTACATGGTGTCCCAAGGGTTGTGTACTTGTCGGAAAACTACAGGTACCTGACAAGTGAACCGGAGCTAAACCCTAGGGATCCATGTACACAAATATTACCTACATTGGGTCCTAAAGTCTGTAAATATTACCTACATTGGGCTATTTGGATCCTTAGGGAAATTAAAAAGGTGACCCCAAGAGGTAAGAAGACCTGGAAGAGGTCACAGTTAAATGCAAAGGTGTAGGGTTTAGGGTTTAGGGGTGAGCCTCCGAAATCGGTGGACAGGTAGAATCTAGTTACACCCTCAGGCTCTTATAGAGGGTTGTCAAGATGATGTTCCCTCATTGGGGCCCCTATTACAGTATGGGCCTTAGAAAATCGGGTGTGTACCCCACAAGGGACCATACTTCTCACATACCTTGAATCCTAGCTCCTCCCTAAACCCTAAATCCTAAACCCTAAACCCTAAACTTCTATACCTTAAGTCCTCAAGGCGACATCCCAACCCACTAACCCTAAGAACCTAGGCTCCTTGCGTGAAAAGCCTTAAGCAATAAACCCCCAACCCCCAAAACATTAAATCTTGGGTACTGCCCCCACCCAATAACAGTCTATATTAGGAGTCCTATTAGGGGTCATATAACGAATATATACCCATATTATAAGTATTATCCAACTCTTACTGAGGGGGGGCAGTACCCAAATTAAACCCCGAAACCCTAAGCCCTAAACCCTGAGCCCTTTGCCATAAGCCCTAAACTAGGTCCCCTTGGAGCGGCTACGCAAGGTCCAGGCAGAGCTTAGCAATTCTTAGTTATCAGGATTTATACTTAGGGTTTAGGGTTCACGATGGGTTGCTGCTAAGGAGCTTACATTCAAGTAGCACAATACGCAAACCCCGTTGTTTACTATATACCCATACCATGGTAGCCACCCAATTGTAGGGTTTATAGGGCTTTATATAGGGGTATATAGTTATATGTAGGGTATGTAGGTCCTTCACACCCTATATACCCATGCCCTAGTAGCTTACCTTGCCCCAAACTTTAACTTTGTTCAGCGTCTAGGGTCTAAGCCTACACCAAGCCTGAAAAAGGGTTCAACAGGTTTTAGGGTTTAGGGTTTAGGGGAGTATGTGGGAATTCATGTTGGTTCGGGGGGAAGGTAGTGGCGCTCAAACTGGAGGGCATAGTGGAGTCAATGAAAACGACTCTATAAAGGGGGAGTGGGGGGATGAACAATGGAAGCCAGCATTTCAGGTTCCATGTTGGTTTGGGGAAGTTTGGCTTCAATGCTAGGATTCGCGGGTAGGGTTAGGATTCTGGGCTGCTATTAGGGGACGCAGCACGAGGTAAGGTATATTACAAAGAATCATCAGTATACACCCTACGTACGGAAAAATCCGAATTTCTGTGAACAGTTAATCTGATGTGGTTACTATCCTTAAGAGTCCAAGTACCCAAATAATATGGCTTTAAGGTACCTAAAGCCCCGGTATTTGGGTACTTGGACCCTTAGGGCATTGAAAATACTACCCACAGGATGGCTCTCTCACCCTAACCCGAGTGACAATTTTGGGATAGGAACCCCCTAAACCAGAAGTATCAGGCTTACGGTTAATGAGCTACCGTTCCTTTGCAGTACGCCAGGGTCCTAAACCTTAAACCCTAAGGCCATGTTCAGGGAAAAGGACGTTATGCTTTAGGCACCCTACGTTTCGGTGGTCTTGCTATACCCTACTTGTTGAAGATTCCTACGCCCTGAATCTTGATACCTGGCCTGAAACCTTACACGCTGACCTCCCTTAAGCGCAGCTACTTGGGGTTACCGGCAAGCCCCAGACCCTAGGGTTTCCCTAAGGGTCCAAGGACCCAAATAGCAGGTTCGCATACGAGACTATACAAGGGTATATAGGACCCAAATAATAGGGTTTTGGGGCCCAAATACTTTGATATTAATGGTATTTGGGCCCTAAAGCCCTATTACTCCTCAGACCTAAAATTGCCCGGAACTATACCCCACGCCCTAGCCCTGATTATGCCCGACACTTTCAGCCTTACAAAAACTGACAACTTGACAAGCCCCAGGCCCTATATGGGGTTTAGGGTTTAAGACCTCGGCCCCAAACACTAGAGTCCATAAATGGTACCTGCATTTTTGATCTGTAGGGATAGAAAAAACCTGTACCTTAAACCCTGAATCCTAGACCCTATCAACACATATACACACCATACTCTGAAACCCCAACCCCCACGAACCATACACCCGGACCTTCCTAGGAACTATAAGCCCTGGACCCTGAACCCATAAACCCTAGACGCTAAGCCCTTAACCTATGAACCCTAGACCTTACCTAGACCCTCCAATGTAGTACCTTTTTGGTAGTCCTAATAAGAGTCCTAACCCCAAAACCATAACAAACCCAGAAAGGAATTACATTGGAGGGTCCAGGTAAGGCCTCAACCCTAAAGCTATAAACCCTAGGCCCTGAAGGCCCTAAACCCTGAACCCTAAAACCCTGAACCCCCCTAAACCCTA
>CAJNIZ010045226.1:9102-29970 GCA_905231905.1 Symbiodinium pilosum | reverse complement strand
AACCCTAAAACCCTGAACCCTGGAACAGGCGGGCCGCGGGGACAACCGCAGCGCCGCTAGCTCTCGGACCGGCTCTCCGCTGAGCCCTGGGACTCAGAGTTTAGGATGTTAGGGCTTAGGGAGGAGGGATTTAGGTGTTAGGGTGCAGGGATTTAGGGTTTAATGATTAGGTTTTGGGGTTTAGGGTTTAGGGCGTTAGGGTTTATGGATTAGCGTTCTAGGGTTTAGGGATTAGGGTTCAGGGTTCAGGATTAGGGTTCAGGGTTTGGAATTAGTACCAGGACTTTTCAGGGCACTTATGGTGTTAGGGTAAGGGGAGCTTAGTTAGCCAACCCTCAAACGTAGGACCCTATGACATCAGCTCTACTTTCAGTATCAAGGTTGCCAGGTGGAGAATGGAAAGGAACATGGGCTACTATGATGGAAAATGGATTGGACAAATGGAAAATGACATGGCACTTGGGATTGTACGAAGGCATCGAGCCGCCTTTGGTTGGAGAAAAATGCTGTAGGCTTCAGTGCTTGGAGGTTAGTGATTCGCGTATATATACCCGCTGCTGTTTTTTTTCAGTGCCCAAACCCTAAACCCAAACTCTAAACCCTGAACCTCCCCCTTTTACTCACCCCCCCCCCCATCTGGATCTTTTATAGGACTTTCTAGGAATTATATAGGGGTATAACGTGGATCAATGTTATAGGGATCCTTCACATTTTCTGGAGTATTGGATATTTCATATGTATGCAAAAGGCCCCTTTTTTCTTCCTAGGGTAATGTTGGCTAAGCCATATTGAATGTTCGCAATATTTTTTTAACTTACCAGAATGTGAGTATTTCTTAAGGAGGTTTTGATATACGTGGGAGGGGATTGCTACTGGAAGATTGCAATGGACGAGCCGGATATTTCATCAGTGGAAACACTGAGCATCTTGCAATTTCAACACATGTGATCACCATGAAGCCGCCTGCGCTCTCCCCGTGTTTGATCACGTCTACCTTCCTTTCTGCTATCTACACGAACAAAAGCATAGCTTCAACCAAACTACCGTGAATATTGAACCCATTGGTTCCTACATGGTCCTGCCATGGTTCTGTCTAGATAAATATATGTATTACGGGGCAGCTGTCGGGGCAGCTGTCAGAGCCATGTTTTCATTTTGGGTACGTACCCGAAATATTTTTGGGCTGCATTATACGTATTGTATACATGCTATAGGGGCCCAAGATTTCACCACAGTTGTGACAATCTCCATATTTGCATGCATGTGTATCGTCCTGCACGAGAAGAACAAACTCTGAGGCACCGTGCAATGTCTTCTCTACAAGGAAGGCGACAAGGCGTCCGCTGATCCTGCTTGCTTGCTATGCAAAAGTCCTGCTTGAGGATGTAGACAACCAGGAAGAGTACAGGGATCATTCTATGGTACACGTACGTACCAAGATGAAGACGCACGCTAAAGACGTTTGGTTTCCTTTGTCTGCTTTGTCTGTGGACCCATTTCGAAGAAGCCCCAGTATTGGATCTATGTAGGCAATCATGGTTCACAGCAGAGTAGGTCTGCCAGTATGCAGGTCGACCCGAATCCCCAAGCAAGATACAACCTTGCTCATGGCTTTGCTTTCGGAACTGATACCACTTCCTCATGACTTTTGTAACTGGAAGGGACTTGTTCATTGTACTTCCTGGGCTCAGCTCCACCATGAACAGAATACATTTCCCTCAATCCCCATACCTTAACCCAAACTCTTCACAAGTTCCGACTGTACAGCCCAACTACATACAAACAGGAGCTACATAGACCCAAGTTAAGGAGTTAAGGATAGTTGGGGCAAACTCCAAACTGTGGGAAGCCCTACAGCCCAGCGGCCTCAGCCTTCAAGGATTATATAGGGATGATAGAGGGGTTATAGAGGGAATAATGGAAAAGACAATGGAAACTACTATATGTATAAATATATATATATGTGTATATATATAGAGGGTTATATAGGGATTATATAGGGTGTATATAGGGACTATATAGGTTTTCCTTACATTTATTTTGACACAGTGAGTTACGTAGGCATTTGGTTATATTCCATTAATGAGGACATAATACGCCTATCCGCCCTTATCCCGGAAGTAACAACATGGCCGTGCAAAGTACAAGACCTTCGGGTTCAGTACAAACATGAAAGCGTCCTGGCACGGTTCAGGGTCAGGGTTTTTATTTTGCAGGTAGGTAGACCCCAATACCCAAACGCAAGGCCCTGAACCTTCAGACCATAAACCCAAAGCCCTAAACCCACCCTATACCCTAAACCCCTTAGACCTTCAACCCTGAACCTGACACCCTAGACTCCCCAACCCCAAGAGCCCTCAGCCCTAGACCCCAATCTCTGAGCCATACACATTAAGCCACAAGCCCTTACTTAGCCCTAAACCCCATACCCTAGACCGCAAGCCCTCCCTTGTTTCCTTGCAAGGTGGAATATCTTAGCAGCTCACAGAACAGGCAAGAGATGCAGAGGGGACGGGGCTTGGAGTCCAGGTCTTGGGGCTTCGAGCTCGAGGTTCAGGGGTTTAAAGTTATGGGGCTGGATGGTTTTGAGCTTATGTGCTTTTTGTGTGAATTTGAGGTTCTGATGCTTAGCTCTTGAGATTTGGGGTTTAGGGTACATGGGATCCGCTACGACGCCCTTCTATGCCTAAACCCGCATCCCCCAAAACATCACGCAAAGGCCAAGGCCTAGCTAGGATCCATTTCGGCCTCATTGTGGGTGGGGCGCGGCTAACCCTGTAAACGCTAAACCCTAAACCCCTTCTTCAGGAACCTGCCCCCGAATCTTTGTCAGGATGGCTAGGGTGGATGCCTAGGTAAGCTATATATGATAAGAGCTATAGTCTAAATTCGGGGGTTATTCAGGGTTTAGGGTCTAAACTCCTTAAAGGGGGTTATACGGGGGATCATGTAGGGGAGTATTATAGGGGTTATTCAGGGGGATGCTAGGAGTTTAGACTAAAATTCATATGCAGCATGAGCAGCTGTATATGATACACCCATACCAGAAAAACTTGGCCAGGCCTTGAAAGCACGTTTGATGTATAGTGTGCACGGTTGAATTGCATAAGAACGATCAGGGAAGGCTGTTAGGGAGATCGTCGATAGAAATGGCGTGGGTTCTTCGAGGCGCCGTGGGATGTCCAGGCTCAGACATTTTTTGGCTACCGCCACTGTTCAATGGCATGTAATGATCTCTGTTGTTGCCGATGGTCTCGCCCGCCTGAGCGGCAAGCGTAAGTGACTTCAGCCGCATGCGCATTCTGTTCGTCATGCCCTATTCTGCTCATGAGTTGCATGGTTCATCGGGACAAAAGGAAAGAGGATGTCGGGTGCTCTGTCCGGGCACCGATGTACTCAAGGAGGGGTTACTCGAATTGCGAGAACTTTGAAGGCTTTTCTGAGAGTATACTATAAGCTTAGACAGCAGGTAAAGAGCAGCACCAGCTTCATAAGGCCGAGGCCGACAATGGCAACAACCGGAGATATGTCAAGATTGAGAAAGGCATAGTGGCAAGACTTTCATTTATCGTAAGAGTGTACTGGACTTGGCCGGAGGGAATCACATTTACCAGAGGCGGTAAGAATAGCTATCTTCCTGAGAGTCATAGCAAGCCAGCAAATTGAACACGTCTACGCTTGACCTTAGATCCCTTGCTCCCACCCTCAAGAACTATCAGTATTCTTGTTCCCGAGCCATCCTTATGTGAGTACGGTAAAATGGAAGCTGAAACCTGATTTATTTCGGCCCCTAACATCACAATCCCCAGGAACCATATCATCTCCCGTGCTCTTTCCCATGTGGTTCTCCATTCTCTTGACATACGCCCCTAAATCCTGAACCCAAACCCTAGGGCTCCCAGTTACCAAAATGGTGGGAACCGGGTTCCATACACCCTATAGTTACATAGCCCAGTAACCTACTATGTAGGAAACTGGAAGCCCTAAGTTAAGTTGACCCTTAGCACAAAACCCCTGCATACACGTTTCCCGCGGACACTCGGGTACTTGGACATTCAGGGAGCGCTGGCTCTGCGGATCCTGGTGCCCAAAGCTCCCTTGTATTTTTGTCATGCATGATATAGTATAACTCTCTAAGCCATATAACCTGTGTAGGGAGCGGAAGGGGCAGAAGGGGCGCTTAAGCCAAACACCTACACAGGTGGATACCCGCAAAAGTCCTGGGCGTCACGGCCGAGGGCAATTTCAATCTGGACTGTAAGCCGGATGCTCACGGTATAGGGCACGGTTTACATTTCACGGTTCCAGGTCTAGGGTTTAGGGCTTAGTATTAGTCCGAGGTTTGGCAAATGTTGAAAATTGCTCATGAGTTGAAATCCCGTAAAGCTTTTCTGTAGTAATGCGTCTAACTTAGTGTCCTGGCCTCTGTCATGGCAAGAGTGGATGAGGGGTTGTTTTGCGTGTAGTGTAGCCTGGCCCCGCTGTTGAAGCGTTCCATGCAGTTGGAAAAGGGCCCGCTAAAGAAAAACAAACCTGAGCCGTAAACCAGTTAGCTCAGGATTGGGGAGCGGCTCGTAAAGTTGTGGGGTTCAGGCTGCACAGGCACTGCAGCGGCCAGATACTTTAGTTTCAAAGCTGATACAGGGGTCCTCTTACATTTTCCTCGCTTTTGGACCATCATTTCAGGCAATGCCCCGCGCAGGGTTTATGTTGAACTCCAACTTTCAAGAGGCGCGCTTGGCTGATGACGTCTCAGCTATGGGCTTTGGTTTGTGTGTGTTTTTTCCTACGAGACCAAGGCGCTTGCCACCAGCCGCATGAAAACATGATCAGTCCGGGTAGTATGGCCAAACAGAGATAGACTAGTTCTTACGCTTCGGATGGCATGCCCCTGCACAGTTCACGTTTGTTGGAACAGCAATCCTCAGCGCGGACTTGCGCAACAAAGTCCCGTCATTTCCCCTGCGAAAAGGGGGTTTCAATTCCCGCCCACGAGCTGTGAGCCCCTATCGCGCGGGTACCCCAGCTTGACAAACAGCAAGAGCATCCAAGTAGGACTAGATAGCCTGCTATACTTCGCCTACTTAGTACTTAAGTCCGAAGAGTGCATTGTCATGAGAATTGTGGTCCTGTTCTTGCCGCCAGAATGCAAAATTAGAAATGGCTCTCGCTTGTTTTGGTAGTCATTGGCAGCTCTCGGTCGGTTCTTCAATCGCAGAGCTGCAACCAAGTATGCAGGGGAATTACAACCTACTTACACTTACGCAGGAGCCTTACAGTGCTTGCAGGACCGTGGGACCTAGTGATTACTTATTACTAGTTCGCATGAGCCTCTAAAATGAAATTCACTGAGCCGCACATCCCAAGCTGTAGGGCCATGCACCTTCAATCTTGTAACCCTTTGCATAATTTCCAAAGTAGACGGCCTTGAGAGCGGCTAAGGCTATATGGAAACAAAAGTCTACCGAGGCTACTGCAAAAAGAACTCCACAAGCATGGTTCCCCCGAGATTTGGCCTTTGGTTAGCCGGCTCTTGTAACTGGGTTGGCCTCTGGGGTATTTCAAAATTTGCACTTTTGCATTAGTTTCATGAGGATCCTAGATACCTGGTAGTTTCAACTGGTTCCAATCGCCAACCAAGGTAAGATTGAGTATTTTTGAGTGCTGAGAAATGCCGAGTTGGTCAGGTCGGATGTCCCTGCTAGCAGGATACGGCTTCCTGCTAAGAAAGACTCGTCCGAGTACAAGGCTCGGAGACAGTTTAGGGCGCATTAAGAACCACATGGCTTAGTGTTGAGGGCCCATTAAGAAACATTTCACTTGCCGCAGGATGACTTGTAAAAGGATGCATGCACTTATTAGCTGCACCTGAGGCGCACAGGCAGTTATCAGGACACACGCGGATTTCTCAACATTGTATTTCCCTCTAGAGTCTTGAGCCCACCAAACCCGAAACCGAAGACGCACATCCCTCACATACGGAGGTTTGGCAGGATCACAAGACGGCATACAAAGTATAGAGAGAGAGCAATGCTGCTATGGTGGATCACGAGTTTAGGGTCCCGGTTTCGGGGTGTAGGGCACATGGTGCCGGAAGGCATTACAGAGGGATCGTGAGGATGCGCTCCCCTACACTCCTTGAAGCACCGGTAGCTGAACTACCTTAGCGCTCAAGGCTCTTGGAGGTAGGACCCACGCTGGAGTTTCAGCGTTTAGTTAGAGAGTTCCAAAACAGCATACATTATGGGATGATATACGACAATGGACATATGGAATGTCTAGTAAGAGGTAAACCCCCAGTATCTGTAGTATATCACAGAAGTTTTTGATACTATAACAAAAGTGTCATTGTAGATGTAGAGTTTGCAGTACTATAATATCAGTGCTCAAGACAATGGTCACAATCACAATAACAACAGTGTCATCATCATCATCATCATCATCCTTATAATTGATTTTGTTTCAGTAGAATGTTTTTGATGGACAACACACTGCCTGCATGCCCCTATCTACCTAAAAGCCAGGAATCTGAGTGTCATATTATACTGAGGATCACGCCCATCAACCACAGTCAAACCCTAAGGCTCCAAATAGCCCAATGTAGGTCATATTTATAGACTGTGGGCCCACTGGTAGACATGGAACCCTAGTCATAAGCCTCTTCTGCCGAGCGCCAGGCTGGCGATGCCGTCGAATACTTCGGAGCTTCCCGGGGCTTTTGGATTCCAACCAAGGCTGGTAATGATAATGTAGAAGCCTTAAGAGCTACTGGTATGAGCTATCGTCTAAACGCCTTAAAGGGGGGTTATAGAGGGTTTACCGCTTAGGGTCAAAACTCTGTCAAGGGGTTATACAGGGGCTTATACAGGGGACGATTATAGGGTTATGAAGTTATGAAGATACACGGAGTTTAGACTATGGCTCACATGGGTTGGGTGTAGGGGCCTGCTGGGGATCCTGAAGGTGTGTATATGGTGAGTTTGATGATTAGCAATTTGATTCCTCCCTTCGAATATAGATCTCGGATTATGTTCCCCCGAACTGACTGAAATTGTAGTCGCTTACATGAATTCGATGCCAGACATGACGTTTGCAGCAGACCATGCATTGTGCCTATCTACTCAGCGCAAGGAGCGGGGCTTTAGGACTGGAAGTGGTGTTTAGGCCAGGTTCGCGGGTTCGCGGCTTCTAGTTTAGCGGTTGCGTTAGCGCTTGTATCTTAACACCTGTGATGGCTGGAATGAAGGTGTGTGGACAGAGCGTTTGGAGGAGATTGGGTTCATAATCTGTAGGGCCTTTCTGCCTTACCTGGAGTGACTTTATGGTCAGGACCCCTAGGAACATGCGGAGATAATGCGGAGATACTAACATTTTTGGCTTAGTGCGTTTCAAGTTTGTGGCTGCGCTTCCTTGCAGTCATCCAGTCCTTTAGGTTTGGAAGTGCGGCTACAGTAGAAGCCTGAATGGTTGTCAATCAAATCCCCGCAGATTCTGTATAGACTATTTAACGCTCTTCCCCCAAGCTCCCATTTTTGATCGCAGCATCCACGGGTTAACGGCTTCTGTGCTGGCCGTATGACACTGAACTTCAAAGGCAGTCGCAGAGCAAAGTATCAAAAAGCCATGTGCTTGATGGAAGCTTTATACATTAGGGACTACCCAGGGAGTATATAGGTATTGCAAGGGTACGTTCACATAGTGTATAGAGAGACATATACATATATATATATATGTTTAGGGTGTAGGGTCAAGAGGTAGGAATCTGGTGATGCTGTAAGAGAAGCTCAGAACAAACGAGTAGTCTGGCGAGTACAGATCCTAACTCCCAGTTGCAGATGTCAAAAACAAGGGTTTAGGGTTTAGGGCTCAAAAGCCATTACTGCGAGCACTTTGGTAATTCGAGTCTGCGGCATCTGTTGCTGGCGCCCCTAAACCCTAGACCGTAAACCCTATATATTCCCACATAACCGCCATAATTGTTCTGCAGCATGCGAAGCTAAATGCGCTACTTGATGGATTGGATTCCCCGACACCCTGCCAAAACAATCCGTGAAGCTATGGGTCCCTAAGACGCAACCCTAAGGGTCCAAGTACTCAAACGGGTAGTTCCCAAAATCAGGGGCCCATTTTGGTACCCCTAAATATTAGGTGCCGTAATGTAGCCTATAACCAAAAGGGGCCGTTATTTTTTTAAGAACAACCCCAAGTAGTAGATTATTTGGGCAGAAACGGGTTCCTATATAGGTATTTTGGGCCCAAATTACATGCTATTTAGGTACTTGGACCCTTAGGGCAGTACATTTTGAATCCGAAGGCGCAAGCTATCAATTCCTTTGTTCCAAGCTTTTGCTAATCCAGGGGGTCATGTTACAAACTCCTAAACCCTAAACCCTTCCAGGGCCTAGGAGATCCCCTCATAGTCTGACAGATGCCCAATCATGAAGGGATCGCCCCAACAAAAGAGAGCTCAGTGCTTGCTGCCAGGCTTAGCGCTACCCTCAACCTATTTCAAGTTTTGAGTTTGAGGTTCAGGGTTTAGGGCTTGAACATCCAGGTGTCCAAAGTCAATGAGGATGGAACGTACGACTTGGCTTGCCGCGGACTCAAACCCAAGGGTCCAAAGTATACAGGTATCATATACTCTGTTCACGATTTCTAGTATAAGAGTCCCAAAGTATGTTTTGACTGTGTACTGGAGCTTTAGGGATAGTGGTACAAGCTTTCGCAGTTGCAATCCTGAGCTGGAAGCTATAGAGCCAGGGAAAACTCATCATGCGTTCCTTATCTTAGACCCTAACCCCAGACCCTTACCCAAACCGGTAGATCCCTGATTCCTTACACCTCTTCACTGCCCAAACCCCTGTATCCAAGCCGCATAGGAAGGGCCATAAGACTGGAGAGGTTTACGGATCGAGGTTTCAGGGCTTATAGGTGTTAAGGTTTCTAGGGCTCAGGGTTTAGGGTTTTCAGGGCTTAGGGCTTAGGGTTTTTAGGGGTAGAGTGGCCTTGTGGGTTTTGGGCTTCCCCCCAAAACTGGGCTTTTTGTGACTTCCCATAGTCAGAGTATAGTGTTTGAGGGTAGGTTGCCTATCCCTCTTTCCTTGCTGGTACTCGGAGGGTGGGCACTTAGTAAGTAGGTTAATAATGGGGGTCATTGGGGTTACTATGGGGCTTCTAGGGGTTATAAGTATACTTACTAAGTCCCCCTGGCCCTCCAAGTACTCCCCAAGGCTCCGTAGAGGTTCCTTCCCTGCTTTGCTGCCCCCCGAGTTCCTTGCAGAGTTTGCAACAGCGGTGTTTCACGACACGAGTAAATATGAGATTAAGATCACGCATCGGGCGGGCCGTGTCCTAAGGATCCAAGCAGTCAATAGTCATAAACTTCCCCATACCCCGCACTACAACCACCATGACCCGAATCCCTAAGCACCCAATCAATAATCATGAACTTCCCCATACCCTGCACTGAAATACAATGACCCGAATCCCTAAGCACCCAAATTTTGAGCACATGGACCCTAAACCCTACATATCCCTGTATACCCTCTGTAGCCCTCTAAATCCCTTTGAAGGATAGGAAGTTGCGGCTCTGTGTATTTAGGTTTCTGGTATAGGTCCCTATGCTAATAGGGTTTGGGGTTTGGGGTTTGGGGTTTAGGGGCTAGGGTTCAAAGACTTTAAGTTTGTACCCTTAACGTTTGTAACCCTAGGTTTGGGGTCCCAAATACAAGCATTAAGGGCCATATTCCATTGTTTAGGGATTTAAGCCCAAGGGTACAGACCCTAAGGGTACAAAGCAAAACTCCCTGAACCTTAAACCCTAAACATGGGGGTTGGGGTCTAGGAGTGCAGCAAGGAATCCCTGTAGTGTTGTTTTGAGTATGAGTAGGAATACAGTTTAGGATGAAGGATTTGGGGTTATGATTATTAGCAGCAGTAGAGTTTAGGGTTTAAGATTTAGGGTATAGGCTAATTTTTGCTACTACACTTCCTGTTTACAATTTCCCGCACCATTGTAGTTTCCATGCTCTTTTCCGCTCCTTATTGTTTATTCGCAATCATGCATGCAAGCTGGTGTCCCTCAGCCTGGGAAAGAGTGATCTAAGGATTCAGGCCTACCTTCACATGAGTGAGGAATCTCTTTTTGGAGGGTCCCTAGAAAAAGGATTACAATTACAACTTTTAGGGGGTTCTATGTTGGGTCGCTCATCTCTGGAAGCTGCCGCATGAACACTGTAAAGACCAGTCCATTGCTTTTGTACGGATTTGGCCGCATGCAAAAACAGTCTCTCAGGAAAAGTTGGGGCGTGTTGGGGCATATTCGGCCCTAAAACCCGTAGACGTTGTAGGTTCAAAGCTCTGTGAGTGTTCTTTCCATTTTCTATTTGATTCTCTAATATTGGGGTATTGCCCCTAACCCTAAGCCCTAACCCGAGACCCTTATCCTCAAGAACTCTGAGGCAAGCCCCGTGTTCTGGCAGATAACATCCGGCTGCCTGAGAAATCGGAGGTGGAGTTTAGGGCTCATGGTTGATGTCACACCTAAAGGTTTAGGGTTTAGGGTTTACGCATCACAGTTGAGGGTTCAAGGCCCTGTTGATGAGTCATACCTTAGAGCGTTTAGGGTTTGACGCGTCAATAGGGTTTAGGATTTTGTATGGGCGGGGCTATGAATGTAGAATCCTAGCAGGTCCATTGCGCAGCCACATTCTGGAGAAATACTGAGCCCTAAACGTCTAAGCCCTAATCCCTAAGCCCTAAACTCTAAACGCTAAACCCCTAAACCCCTAAACTCTAAGCCCTGAACCACTGTAAACCCTAAACCCCAAACCCCTAAACCCTAAACCTTGGACAGGCTGTAAGGACCCCGTGTTGGGTACGCATGGCTGCATCAGTCGCGGCCGATTTTGAGGCCCGTATAATAGAGGCTTAGAGTTCAGGGTTTAGGCCAACGAAATTGGTGCTCTGCATCGACCTAGAGCAACCCAGGTCCCTACACCCCAGGCCTTAAACCCAAATCACCAAACCGCTTACTCCAGGTATCCTTACACTAAGGATCCTAGATCCTAGCACCTGGAATTGGAATAGTAATCACTAAGGTACATGCTTGGGGCAAGCTTGTACTGACTAGGTACTTGGACCTTGAGGGTTAGTCCGCAGTCCTGCCCCACCTCCATTCTTGGTTCCTAACTCAGACAGCCAGAGCGGCTTTCATGAACATTGGCTTGACACACCGGCTGAAATACTACTACTTGATACTATACATCCCATTTTTTCGGTTGAAGCTCCTTAACATCAATCAAACTCAGTATCATGCAACTACTTCTCCTCCTGCTCTTCTTCCTACCCCTCCTCCTTGCTGCCGCCGCCGCAGCTCTCGGCAGCTCTCTTTTCTGTTGGCGGGAGGCGGGAGCTTTCATGGGTTCGACCCAATCGACTCGATCATCCATCCGATTCGATGCTGGTGTTGGCGATTGGTTGGCGAGGCATGCTTGTGCAAGCAGACTAGCAGAATCCTTGCGGAAGTCTGCAAACAGCAAACAGCGACCACATGAGACGTACTGTAATCAAGCCCTAAGACGCTGAAACCCTCAGTCCCAAAGCTTGAAGGAACAAATTATACCAAACACTTGTAAAATCCCTGAGACCCTCAAAGCCTACACTATGCACCCTGCATGGCTGATTGGAGGTTGCAGCCACAGATGCGCAGAAAGGCCGACCGCCTCACCTTTGTGCAGCATGTGAGCTATAATCTATACTCCTTAAGGGGGTTAGATACGGGACTACTACAGGGGCTATGCAGGGGGATACTAGGAGTTTTATTGGGCTATGGCTCATGTGAGGCAGGTTGTTTGTATGGGTGCAATGAGGGTTTTAGCGGTTTAGGGTTCAGGTTGTTATTGAGGGTATCACATTATCTAGTATCATAGAGTTTTAGGATTCAGGGCTCATGGGGTTCATGTTGCCAAAATGCACATGAGAAGGTTTTCAAGCTTTAGGGTTTGAGTATTATGGTACATAGGGTTCCTGAGGAATAAATTATTGGTGAAGGAATACATGGAGTGTCCATTCGGGGCAGCCTAATATAGAATTGAAGTAATTGGTTAGATTTCCCTAAGGGTCCCCACACACAAACAATGGGGCCCTAATCTGGCAATACCTGTGTATATAATGCCCTATATAGTCGCAGCTTCCATTTCATGTTCCATTTTCTTTTCCATTTGATTCTCCATTATAGCAACCATAGGTACCCCTCATTTTGGGAAACCCCCAAATCCTCTGGCCTTACCTTGCCAGGATGATGGCCATACAGCGTACCCTTTACCAGGTAGGGAAAAGCCCAAGTCAGAACCAGGTGACATTCTACGGCCGTTTGTGTTTACCAGACCCTCAACCCTAGACCCTAGACTAGCAAGAATCGCACGCGTGTTTTATGCCTGCAGGGCGTTGGGGAGATTTCACACCTGCTTGTACTCTTTGCACCCCCGGGACTACAGTACATTGTGTAAGTGGTGCAAAACTTCCTCCATCCACTGTACCTATATCCTAAAACCATTCCCTTTGCATGAGGGATACCGGGCTTGAGCCTACATGAGGCTTATGCATGGTCCCTACAAACCCGAATGGCGAGGCAGCTCTTAAAAAATGGATAAGCAATAGGGATGCCCAAGAGTTCCGGGGGCTCCCCTTGAACATGACATGGATACTGAGCTTAAATTTGGGTTTATAGTGGCACATCGCACAACGTCAAAGGGGTTTGCTAGATGCACCACTGTGGCTGTTCTGGTCTACGCGCCTCTCAAATGATACGATTGCTTCAAGTACATGGCCCCAATGCTCTGATCCTGGCTAAATATTACAGAGGCGACTATATATGGGTTTTATTTGGAGACATGGGACATAGCTAGTTTTCCGCGCGGAAGCCTCAGGATTGTACAGTAGTCGAAGGTCGCTGCCGTCAAATAGTCGCCCCCCCCCCCGCCCGAAATGAGAATCCGCAGCTCATGTGGCCTGGAAACAAAATCCAGTCTCCCCGTGCTTCCTGATGACGAAAGGTAAGGTTCTAACAACCTGGAGTGGAGGCGAATCCAGACCAAGCGCTGAACAACTTGGCCCCATGATCTGGGGTTTGCAAGAATATTGCGGGTGCTATGCTCTGCCTTAGGATTGAGGGGTTCGGGTCTAGGCATGTTGAGGAACCCAACGTTTCGGAAACTCTAGCCTCGGTCTGAATCCCAAAAGCCACGTTTTGATTGCCCCAATGCCTCAAGCCTGTATCCTGAAATATTCTGCACATCGACCGGCACACCCGGTAGGAATTATGAAAGATAATCTTCAAAAAAAAGGTCTAGGGGGATTACAGCCTAACCCTGGTCCTGGTAGGTCCCGTGTACAACATCGGAGATCAGGTGGAATACTTTGGGGCCGCTCGGTGCAGATTTGAAAGGGCCCTAGCTTGGTTTAGGTTGAGGGCGTTGAGTTTGAGATTCAGTTTCAGAGCCTTGGGTAAAAACATGAAGTTCGGGTGTGAAATTTGGGATGCCTTGGCTAGGACTTGAAATTAGTAGGGGAGTTGGAGAAGTACATGGACCCTCAGGATAACATTTTGGCATTTGTGAGGCTTGTAAGGGATTGCATTTGTCGGTAAGGTGCGGGCCCTTTCCTCGGACTTGCGCTCCTGCCCATCAGGGGTCAAGGACCCAAGTATTGGGTACATGGATCCCCTGATCCCTAAATCCAAAACCCTATGTTTTAGATCCTGTAGACCCTTACTTCTAAGCCCAAAGCCCTGAATACTAAACCCTAATTAAATCCTAAACCCTGAATCCTAAATTCCAAGCCCTAAATCAAAATCCTACAGCCTGGACCTGAATCATAAGCCTAAGCCCTAAACCCTAAATCGTAAGGGTAGTTCCTTTTCATGGCTGAATCGCCTTGCTCCATGTGTGAAATTGCGGCATGGCAGCCCTGTAGCTCAACCTCCGACCTCGACACTGAAGGGTTTTCGGATTTAGGATTTAGGGTTTAAGGTTTAGGTTTAGGGTTTAGGGCTTGGGGTTTGGGTTTCGCTTACGAAGAACCCCAACAGTATGTAGAACAATAGCCTTCTGTGGTCTTTTAAATGGGATTGGGGGCAGAAGTTTACTTGTTGCTGGGGGTCGCAAGAAAAATCCGCGCATCCTAAACCCTAAACCCTACATCCTGGACCCTAAACCTTAAATCCCCCTTTTCCCTAAATCCCAGACCCTAAACCTTGGACTCTGAACCCTATACCAAGACCCCAAACCCCCAATCCTCCACCTGAATGCCTATCTTGAAGGTCACGGGGACTTGCTGAGCAAGTAGGTTTTACAATGAGGATCAGTGGGGCTATCATACGGCTAATGGGGTTTCTAAGCATGCTTTCTAAGTTCCCCTGACCTTCCAAGCTATAGCCCCTGAGCTTCCGCTTATAGATATCTATTATTCCAGTGTCAATTTCATCTACCATCCTCATGTCCATTCGATTCTCCAGTATCCCCTGCCTAAGCCCTAAACCCTGAACCCAAAACCAAGCCCTTGCAAGGCCAGTCAAAGCCGTTGGATCCCGGCAAAGGCAAGGGCACCTGTCTGCGTGATCCCCTGCTAACCCACTACCCTTTCAAAACAGAAGGGGTCCCTTTTGGGGGGCTGTATTTACAAACAAAGATGATAGTATTTGGGGGTTTATGTTGGGGTCCCATGTTTCTCAAAAACCCCAAATGAGGCTCAAGTGAGGGTTTCGGCAAATTCTTGTTTAATTGCTCGGAGGTGAGGGGTGTTGGGGTGGAGGTAGGGTTGAGGTTTTGGGGTTTAGGGTGAGAAAATCCAAAGCTCTAAACCGCGTGGGCGGATGGGAGGTGATCTCAAAACAGGACCTTTTGGCATGTTTTTACTCTTACCTCAAAAGCTCGGTCCCTAAACTCCAGCTCGAAAGGGGTGATTGGCTACGGCTGAAGCTACTTCATGCTTCCAAGACTTGCGTGGAGTTTGCCCAGGCAGCTACGGTCGTTGGAACGTCACCTTAGACCTATTGTTTGGAAGCCACTGTCTATTCACTGTCACGTGTTTTGAATGTTAAGCCCCTAAACCCCAAACCCTAAAAGCCGTGGCTGAAAACCTGAAGCCTGGGCAAGCAGGTGGTATCTATGACTGCAGCTGGCAACTACAATCTGGACGTCAAGCAGGCGCGAGACGGTTGTGGAATGCAAAAGGGTTTACTTTAGTCACGACTGGGGAGTATCTAGAGATTAGGTTGTAAGTCATATATGAGTCATCCAAGTCCCTTCTGCTGAGAAACCCGCTGCCCAAACCATAAATTCTATATATAATTATATGTATATACATATATAGATATATATCTATTATATCTATATATATATATGTATATATATATATACACACTGTACACACACCTTGTATCGGGACCCAGGATATTCGGGAATTCCATCCTTAAACCTATCAACCCTATACATCCCAGGAACCTTACAGTAACTTGCTTCATAAGCCTAAATTGTAGCGATCCTCCCTAACCCAATATATCCTTGCTAACCACCTTAAGGGAACCCTTCCTTGCCTCAAGCCTCAAACCCTAAACCCCCAAACCCGAAGTCCTAACACAAAAACAAAACCCTACTTGCTGAGTGGTATAAACCCTAAACCCTAATTTCTGAACCCTAACCTACCTGTATCCTTTCTCAGGATGTTCCGGTGGACCGCCTGCGATCTGGCCTGGCGCGTGTTCCCGACCGACCTGCACCAGGAGACCCAGGCAATTTTGGGGTGTTACTGCGGTTAGGGTGGTCAAGGAGGTTTAGGGTTTTGGGGAGGGGGGGAGGTTGGGGTTAGTTAAGGGTATTAGGGGGTTTGGGGTTGAGGGTTCAGGTCTTCCAGGTTCCAAGGCTTACAGTTTAGGGGGTTTAGGGGGGGCTAGGGTTTAGGGTTAAGGGTGTTCAAAGCTAAGTGTTTCCTGCTGTACAGCGGGGGCGCTGCAACCTTTTAAGAGGGCTCACTTCAAGTGGGGGTTTAGCATTTTTTCCAGATTAACCTGGAAGCCCAAAAAAGATCCTACAGAGATTACTATGCGTCTTAAAAGGGTTTACGGGTTTAGGGGTTAGGTTAGGTCAACTCCCCCTACGGTAATAGCCATTACTTTTTGAGTTTCTAGGGCCTTAATATGCCTAAATCCTAAAACCCTAATCCCTAAACCCTACAATAGTCCCTTGTGGCGGCCATCGGGACTGACCAAAGGTGTAAGCTTTAGAGCTTAGGCCTCTGAGGGTCTAGGGCTTAGGGTTCAGGGTTTAGGGGTTTAGGCGTTTGGGGTTTAGGGTTTAGGGTTCAGGGTTTAGGGTTTAGGGTTCAGGGTTCAGAAGTTCAGGGTCTAGGGTTTAGGTTTTAGGGTTGCAGGCGGTCACAGAGAATGCAACACGCTGGTCTACCGGTCTTACCCTAAAAACGGCCATTGGTGCAAGTTCTCTGCCGGCCCTATGAGCCCCAATGGCTGGAAGCACAGTGGACACCTCTGATGGGAAGTTGTTGGATGTGTGCAGTTCACACATGAATAATATTATACTACTATTACTACTATATCTATTACTAGCATCAGTTGCACAAGCTGGGGGGGCCTGGGTGGTGCAAAAATGCTTGCATTCAACCTACACCTACTCCTCATAGGTGCTATAGTCTAAGCTCCTTCAAGGGGGTTATGTAATGGATTATATAGGGTTTAGGGTCTAAGACCCTTAAAGGGGGTTGTAGGGTATCATATAGGGTTTGGGGTTTAGTTTGTTTGATTGTACCCAGTAAGCCTTATCCCAAAGTCAGCTGAGCATTGGTACAACAAAGGGCTTAGGGCTCAGGGTCTATAAGCCTAAGCTCCTTAAAGGGGGGGGGGTATAGGGGATTATATAGGTGACCATTATAGGGTCTGTTAAGGGGGATACTAGGAGTGTTGACTATAGCTCATATGCAACTTCCGGTGGCTTTCTGGCTCGTTCAAGATTTAGTGCAGCAGTGTCGAAGTCTTCCACTGGCTCGTTCAAGATTTAGTGCAGCAGCGTCGAAGTCTTCCACTGTGCGGACGCAAGTTTCCCAGTTTCTGAGTCATTCCTAGAACCTTCTTTTCGGGGTTTAGGGTTTAAGGGTCATATTGGGATTATATTGGGGGTAAAATAGGGGATAATGGAAAATAGAATGGAAACTAGAGGGATTATACGGGTTAGTTTCTACTCAAACACTCAAAGGAGTGAACCTTCTTTTTCCAGCAAGTCCCAATGAGGCACAACGGCTGGCTTAGGATTTCAGGATTCTGGGGTTTTTGGTTCCCGGGTTTACGAGTTCAAGCTTTCAGAGTTTGAGGGTTGTGCAGTTTCATTTCGGGCTCAAGGGTTTTGGGGTGTAAGGTGCTTAAAGGTGCTACCGACTGTGCAGATGCCCTGGGTTTGTACACGTTTGGGGCTTCACATCCCAAGTCAGAGGAAGACATGTTCGGGAGCTGCTGTGGTGCTTTGGGTTGGGGCTCATAGTTATCACTTTAGTGTGCTACCCTGACAATCGTACTTACAAGCCCAGGACATTTACATTGTCCATGCGAATCACACTCGCCAGGATACGCATGCACTATTGTCGAGAGAGTTGTACCCGTGGGGATCAAGTTTTTGTTTGGGCTTGGGGGTCTATGTTTGGATTTCGAAGGTACTGGCAAGAAGCCCTATGAGCATGGCCTGCTATCAGAATCCCAGCGCTTCCTCCTTAAAGTAGTCTAGTAACAATGAAAGTATGTGGCAACAATAATAATAATAGTATACTAGCAAGACCAGTAATCAGATCACAGTAACAGGAGAGAACCCACATAAGCTAGTATAGTTTAAACTCCCAAAAGTCGGTTATGTAGGGGATTATATAGGGAAATCTTGTAAGATTGTAAAAGGGGGATAGCAGGAGTTCAGACTATAGCTCATATCCCTAAACCCGAAACCTTAATCCCGAAACCTTAACACTAAACCCTAATCCCTAAATCCTATAACTCCTAAATCCTAATCCCTAAGCCCTAAACCCTAATTTCAAACAAGCTGCAAAGAATTGCCAAGGTTGCCACTCCTTGAAGATGCCTGCAAGGGTTCCTTGGGCACTGTTTATCGGGCTGCTGTTGGAGAACTCAGATTAAGCTACTTTACCAAGGAAACCTGAGTTTAGGGTTTCCGCTTCATTGCTCTGAGCATCTTGTTTGGCCTGCCTGCTTCATGATGGCCATCGAGCATGTGCTTTGCAGATAGCTTCACTGCAAACAGGCAGATGCGAATCAGCGGGTAACCATCCGCAGCTGTAATGTAGAGCGCTACTTGTACCCCACGCAATCGTGCTTTTTCCCAGCTGTAGTTACTTGGAGGGTCAGGGGGACTTAGTAAGTATACTTATAACCCCTATAAGCCATATAGTAACCCCAATTATTCCCATTATTAACCTACTTGCTAAGTCCCCCTGACACTCCAAGTAGACTGTTTCTAGGAATTTCTCTCCACCTTACATTGCTAGAAGGGAATGAAAGAATTTGACGACTGGAGCATTATGGTATTCCTAGAGGGTCCAAGGACAAAAAAATAGGGTTTTAGGGCCCAAATACTATACTATGAATGGTATTTGGGCCCTGAAGCCCAATTATTTGGGTCCTTGGACCCTTGGGGATTCTTCCTGCCCGACTGTCAAGAAGCAAGAAAGAGCACCCCAGACCATGAAACGTCAGCCTGGTTCAGGGTTGAGAGTTTAGGATTCAACCCATATTATTTAGGGTTTTAGGGCTTTTATAATAAGGAAAACCGATTACTTACTACAAACCCACATTATGGTGATTGAGCTTGAGCTTCTTATCAGCATCCAGTGTATCAGCAGGCTTACATGCATCTAGGAACATTCTAGCGATATGTTCATATGGCTGTTTATAAGCCTTGAAAAAGTTAGTCGCAGCAACGTATACCAAGCAGATTCGGAGGACGTGTAAGTGGATGATAACTGCGGCTACAGCTGGAGTCATAATTTCATCATCCCGCCCCTCCAAGTACAAGTCCTTCACGAAGCCTGACGCAACCGCTAGACCAAATTTTTTGGTAGATAATGAGAAAGAAGCTGTAAAAGCCGCATTTGCAGTTTGAGTGTAGGGGTTTAAGTATATTTGCACAAGCTTCGTCAAGCAGATTACCTAAAGACATTACAAGGCTTTCCTGTACACTCTCCTCTTGGCTACGTTTGGGTTTTCAGCGGGTTCCCCAAAACGCAATAGTTGTTTGCACTGTGCTAAGGATGTCGCATTTCGCACCTTTCAAAAGTATGTAGAACAATTGCCTTTCGGGCTATTTTAGGAGTTTTGGGCGATTATTTTACCTATTTCTGGGGTCCAGGTAATGATGAAAATTCCTCTCATTTTCAGTTGTGGGTGGAAATTATCCAGGTTCGCCGCCAGCACGTGGAGGTTGCGCCAGTCTACCGTGGCCACATTATCGGCAACTTGCCCGTCCATAATTTTTCGAGTTTATATTCTGGACGCCGCATCCTCCACCTGGAACCATCTTTTCCCTTTTAACTATGTGTTTCCTGAAATTTTGTGTTGCAATTACAAGTGCCGAAATGTCATGTACCCAATATACCCCACACTCTTCATATCCCTACGTATATAGCTCTACATAGAAATGCATATGGTGTATAGGTACACCTTCCTATATATCTCTTTAACGGGGCCCAATGGGCACATGGGCTCTTAGGGTTGGTTACCGGCGGACCTAGGCAAGGGTGGAGAGAGGCTGCGGGAGCTGCAGGACAAGTTCCGCGTGAAGATCCATGTGCCGCCATACTCGGATTTCGGTAGGCCATATGGGTGAAAGTAGCGGTGTACTGGGGTTCTAGGAGAATTACATGTTATACTGTTACAGCCGTACTGGAATTTAGGTTTCCTGCATTTCAGCGACCCACAATCCAAACACTGCTCAGAAAAAGGCGTCACATTGATAAGTAGCGAGAACAGGTTGGGGGTCAAAGTTTTCATTGCATACTACATTACAGGAGATCTCCCTTACCCCTGCCGCCCCTCTCCCAAACCCAAAATGGTGACCTGTCTACACACTCATGATAGGTCCTTTCCACTAGACATTGATCGCACAGTTCGGGCCATGAGATCTAGGGAGCTGTCAACCCTAATCCTAAGGCACCGCCGCCCGAATCAGGATTGTCTGGGTCAGTACTGACAATGATTTCTAAGTTCTTGTCAATGATCGTTTTCTTGGTATCCCATTCAGGAACCAGCACACTCCCCCAACTTCAGCACACACCTTCATTTATCCCTAAACCCTAAACCCATAGACCTCGCCAAGCCCCTCCCTGAAGCATCACTGCCAAAGTCTAACTCCAGGATGCCATGAATCCTGAGCCCGGCACCTCAAGTCCTAAACGCTAACCCCTGAACCCTACACCGCAACCCACTAAACTCTCTAAAATCTAAACCCTAAGCTCTAAGACCCTTGGCCCTTCAACCCTCAAGCCCTCAACGAAACCCGTAATTTCTGAACCCTTAGTTCCCAACCCTTAAACTCAGGATCCCACCTAAACCCTAAACACCTGAACCCCGTAAACCCTCAAACCCTGAGCCCTACACCCTTTACCCCCCAAATCTCTTAACCCTCAAACCCAAAACCCTCAAGCCCTAACCCCTAAACCTTACTCCATAAACCCCCTAGAGCTTGCTCCCAGGTGCCAAAGGATGCCCAGCATCCTGTGGTTGTTTTAGGCAACGCCACCGAGGGGGCTGCCTGCATTCAGGACAGGGTTTCAGGTTTAGGGTTCCTTTGGATTTAGGGTTTA